>NC_024128.1:21239424-21251548 GCF_000346735.1 Prunus mume
CCAGACCCAGGAGATGAAGCCTATTTGGAACTTCTGGACCTTGATGCTTTATCTGCTGAATCTGTTGCGTCATCTGCTTCAGTAGTTATCATTGAACAACAAAATCCTAGTCCAACTATCATCAATATAAGTTCTGATGATGAAAATGAATATCCCGAGCCCATTATCCCTCCTGTTGAAGTTATAGATATTAGTTCTGATGATGAATAGATTCTCTCAGAAGTTTGACTAATAAGATAGTGTAAGTCTAACAAGCTGATTTTGGTATGTATAGTTTTTGGTAAACAGCCTTATGGAGGTTTTTTTTAATAGAAAGTTCCTTGTAATATAGGTTTGTGACTATTTTGTTAAAATAGGTTTGTAACAACTTATAAATATTTAATAAGCATGTTTTTCTGTAATATATATATTTTTTTTTTCATATAATTTATCAATATTATATATATAGGTATGTTTTCCTTTCTGATTTCTATTGACATGATTAATTGCATAAAAAGTTGCTATGAATTGTCAATTTCATTTTTCATAATATTTATTACTTCATATAATTATTTTTGTGTCATGCCAGTATTTTTGATCTTGATATATTGAGTGATTTAACCTAAACTCAGTTATGTGCAACTCATTAGCTTACACACTAGCAATTCTTTTTACTGTATCATATAGGTTTGCATTTAATTTACAAAGACAAGTGGCAGTTTTTAGTTTTGTTAGATTCTATTAAAATCTTGTGTACATTTCAGTATAGTTTGGAGTTTTCTTAAGTATAGCATTCAGTCATTTTATTTAGTTTACTTGACTCTTCGATTCACTAGATTATAAAATCCCATACTAGATTTCGTTAGCATCAACACTTTTTATTGGTATCTGTCATTGTGTGTCTTACGTTGTGCATATGACAAATATGCTTATTTTAATATTATATATATATATTTTTTAATCTTGTGGAATTATTTGGTATCAAGGTTTAATTATTAAGATGGCTGGAGTAGAAGGACAAAATGAGAATGATGTGAGTGATAGTATGAGAATAATGTTAGCCATTCAAGATATGGCATCTGCTATTCGTGAGACAAATCAACAAAACCACGAACCCCATCAGGAAACTCAAGATGATCAAATAATGAGGATTCAAGGAGAATTTCGTAAGACACGACCACCTGTGTTCAAGGGTGATCCAAACCCTATGGCATTGTTGGAGATTGCATTTAGTTTGGGGTATTATAATAAGCATAGTTTAAAAGTATACCATTGTAGAGGGGAGTATTGTCTTAGGTCGTTTGACCATCTAACCTATTAGGATTAGTATGTGGTTTAGGGGCAAAGAGGAAGCATTATCACAAGGGAAGTGTTCGAGTCGATAAAATCGACAGAGAGTTGACTAATCAGGGTGGCAAGGTTAGTGAGTGGACCTTTGGTTTCATAAATGGTTTTATGCAATTTAAATTTATTATTTGATCTTGAATAAGTATGCAATAGATCAAGGGCTTCCTAGCATGTGTTGCTAAGATTAAGTATTTTATTTATTTGTTGCCGAGTCGAGAACACTTAAAGAATAGTGGAAATAAGGATTTCAGAAATCAGATAGGATGGCAGCAGAGTTTTAAGATTAGAGGAGTTAGTTTCGTTTATTCCAAACCTTCTAAGAAGTCATATTTTCTTTAATCACCTGAGGTAACCAAGTATTTTAAGTATTGTCTTCGGTTAAGTCAGCATGCTTGACTTTTTCCCCACGAGGCTTAGGGATATTCGAATTGTGGGAGCGAGGGTTGCAACTGAGGTGGGCCCAGTGTCCCTTGAGTCTTGCGAGGAGGGCGGATCAGGCTAACCTGAGTCCTGCAAGGGTGTGTCACCACAGTGACATGAGGAATACATTGTAATTAAAGGTTTTGACGGAAATAAATAAGTATACCTAGGTGGCAAGCTAAAGTTGATGTTGATTCAACAGTTTTAGATGATAAAATGGTGAACTTCATGAAGATAGTTAAAGTAAGCAAATCACAGAGGAATACATAATTTTCGAGACATTTAATTGCACCTTTAAGTCATGGAGGGATGCCGAAGGAGTACTTCAGAGGGTACTTAAGGAAGATTTGGAAGATACTCATAGTGCCCTCTGCATTAGGCAAGCAATATTCAAGTTGCTTATAACCATGAGGAAAGCTGAAAAGCTAGAAGCACTGAATCCGCAGAGATGAGGTAAAAATTGGTAAGAGCTTTCAAAAGTCAAGTTATTTCATAAAAGAAATTATGGGATGCAAAATTGTTAGAGGAAATTGATGAATAAGTTACAGGGGAATGAGTGAGTTGTGAGCTTTTGTTTAATTATATAGGCAGTGAGTTTGGCAAAGCCCAAAATCATCCACCACCGATAGAAGTAGTATGCAACAATTGGTTTAAGGGTATTGAGTATGTCCTGGGTGAGTGAGCATTTCTGAAATTATTTCCTTGGGAGTTGTGGTGAGGCTCATAGAACGAGGGAAGTTAAGTTCCTATCATATCAAGTTGTGGAGGAGGTTACTAAAGAAACTGAGTAGTAGATAAGGGCCTAGTTCTTTACCGATTTGAGTGGCAGTTATGAAATTTCGAGGACTTTTCATATGGGGGGTAGTTTGTAACAATCTGATCCTTAATTAATTCTTAATTATTATTTTATTCAAAGAAAGGATTAGAATACCCTCAGAATATTTTATTACGTTTAAAGTTGACTTTGTGACTGGGAAGGAATTTGGGTACTTCGATTATGCCATTGCATAGATCATGTCGAAACGAGTCCGTAGACACGTAATGGGCTCGAATTGAAGTTATAAAGAAGGAAATTCGATCAAAATACCTTGAGGGGCAAAACTGTAATTCAGAGAAAATCAGATTTTTAAAAAAAAATCTTATTCTCCCATCTTTCTCTCTCTCTCTCTTTCTGCGAAACCCCTTCCCCCCAGTAATTTTCTCCAGCTGGGCTTCCCTTCCCCTGCAGCCACCACCTTCGGCCACCCCAACCCCCAAACCCAACTCCAAAAGGCTCGGCAAGTCACCGCCGTCAAACCCTGAACCGTTTTCCCCCTTCAAACTCGTCGGAAAATACTGAATTCCGGCCAGATTTGTGACGGATTTTCATCGGCTCGTTCTCTCTCCTCCGGCCACCAAATTGGACGAGTGAGGTATGAATTTCTAGCTATTTCTCATGCTCTAATTGATGGTTGGGTTAGGTTTTCATCAATTTGTAGAGTAGACACCTCGATTTTTGAATTGGATTTCGGCCAATCTTGGGATCGAAATTCCGGCACTTCCGACCAGTTTTTGGGTTAGGTCCAAGAACAAAAGTGGCTCCAAATAAGGTGTTAAGGTAAGAGTTTGGGCCGGCGGTTTGGAGTATTTCTGGCCGCCGAAAATTGATCAAGTCAGCCACGCGCTGTTGGCGTGTGTGGCGGCGCGTGGGCAGCATGGTGGCCTAGCATTGTGTTCTGAAATGATTTCTTAGTCCTCATGAGTGTGTAGGTTCTCACGGATTTCAATTCTGATAACGTTTGAACCCCGAACGGATCTAGCCTATTGTGCGATTTCAGGGTTCGATACGTTGGAACCGTTGGATCATAGTAAATTTCATATATGTTGATCTAAATAATTCCAAGATTGTATAGGAGTCGACGGATCGTAAATCGAAGTCCCGGATACTCCGAAAATGCCAACCTTAGGGCTAGGTTTACAATAACCGTCCGATCGAGACCAAACCCTTGTGGACATTTGTCCTAGGAACCTTTAGGGACTCTTAGATTTATGATAGGAGGATGTGGGCCTTGCGGGCCCGGTTGACCAAGTTTAGGCAGTTAGGTCCCTTGGTTGACCGTGAGTCTCCCGAGGTAGTTATATCAATATCCTTTAAGAAGTGATGAAATGACCATGTAAACGAGTCCTGACCGAAACTGAGTTATGTAAATCATGTTACGGGTTGAATAGATAATTATTTATAGGTTGTGGCTCAGATAAAAGCAGTATCTCTGAGGCCTGCGAGGATTGCAACTCGGCTTGCGAGGATGGAATTGATGGCATTAATGGAATTGACGGATCAGTAATAGGGGTACGCCTAGGTAGAGAGAACTATAGTTCTAAGATATTTTTAAACTAAACTAAAGAGGGTGCAGTGTATGACATATTTATATTTCAGTATATGATTGATACAAGTGTTAGAAAGAACTACGTGTGGCTTGATCCCTCAGTAAGGGTACGTAGGCAACCTAATGTTACAAGGTGCATCCACGAGTTGGAGTCTTTGAGATTCCTGGTGTACTATGGATATTCTGAAAGTTAAGATGAACTTATTTTGCATAATGCATTTGATTGGTTGAGGCTTGAGCCTAGAACGATATGATTTTGTTTCCTTGGATATAATTTTATGCTAGTTGGGTTATATATGTATATGCTTGTTTTACAAGTGTAGATTTTTGGGAAATGTTCAACCCAAATTCTGCTTTGGAATCCGGGCCGAACCCTGTGCTTGTCCGACACCTGGCGGATGCCAGGCACAAATGACCTAATTGCCCTTCCATTCAAAGTTCGATAAAATATCAAGCTTGATCAATTCCCAAATTTACACCTGTCAACCAAGCATATATATACAACCCATCTTCCAGCATGCGTATATATATACATTCCAACAGTTAAATATAAGTTCTAGGGTAAGTTATTAGAGCAACCACTAAGAAATTACAAAAGGAGTCAACTCATATCAGAAGAGCCCTACATCATAATGGGGAAGCGCGGGAAGTGGGAAACGACCCTGTGGTGGATCATTGTGCACGCCTACATCCTGAGTGCGCAAAACATTGAAAAAATGTGAGTGGACAACAAAAAAAGAGTTTTAGAAAATAGTATAAGAACATACTAACCCCACTGTAAAAACAATTATAAAAACTGAATCAATATCCTCATATATACTCGTATTGAACTCATGCATTCATATATATATATATATATATATATATATACACACATATATTACTAAACATTAATCCTGCTGGAAGACAATGAAGTAAAATTCAACCTATCACCTGAGTATACTTATTTAATTTCGTCAATTCCCTTAATTTCTATCTATTCCTCGTGCCACCGTGGTGACACACCCTCGCAGGACTCAGGTTAGCCTGATCCTCCCTCATCTTAAAACTCTGCCGCCATCCTAACCGATTTCCAAAATCCTTATTTTTACTATACTTAGGTACTCTCATCTCGGCAACAAATAATAAAATACTTAACCTTAGCAATACATGCTAGAAAGCCCTCGATCTATTGCATACTTATGTAGATCAAATAATGATCCGGAAGCTCCTAGAGGTTTCAAAATACCTACGACACAAGTCCCGAGAGTTTGATCTTGATTGGACAGTCAGATTGACCACGATCGTACAATTGGATAATTATCATAAACCTAACCCTAGGCTTGACATTTTCGAGTATCCAAGACTCCGATTTACAATCCGTCGATTCCTACACAGTCCTGGAATAATCTAGTTCAACATATCTGAAAATGACTATAGTCCAACGGCTCAAACGTTGTCCAAACTGAAATCCGTGAGGACCTACGCGCTCGTGAGGACCAAGGGATTGTTCTAGAACTGAATGTGGTCCCCACCGTGCTACCCATGCACCGCCACACGTGCTGGCAGCGCGTGGGTGGCTATATCAATTCTGATGACCGGAAAATTGGCCGGAAGAAGAAGAATTGTGATCCCAAAACCGGCCAAACCCTAACCCAAAAATTAACCTGCCAAACCTAGAAATTTCTCAATTCCTACCTAACCAACAGCTAGAGCACGAAAAAATAGCTAGAAATCCATACCTTAATCGATCGATTTGGCTGCCGGAAGATAGAGAGCGAAGTCGACGAAATTCCTGTCAAGACCGGCTATTCCGTTGTGATTTCTTGCGGATTTCACGGCTGCTGGCCGTAGGGGAAGGTCGGGGTGCAATGGTGGAGCTGGGCCGTTCGTTTTGGCTCCAATCTTGCGGCTTAGGGTGGTCGGTGGCGGAGGCTAAGGTGGAGGGAAGGGTTCGGCTGGAGCAAAATTTTGAAGGGGGGGTTTGTGGCAGGAAGAGAAATAGAAGGTGAGAGTGTTTTAAAATTCCTGATTTCCAAAATTACCATTTTATCCCTCGTAGTATTTTGATCATAATTCCTTCGTTAAAACCCCGACTCAAGCCCACTACGTCTCTATGGACTCATTTCGTCGTGGTCTACGCAACGGTGCAAGCAGAATTTCCAAACACCTTCCTGGTCAAAAAGTCAACTTTTTCCTTACTAATTTATTCTAGGGGCTCCGAAGGGATGAAACAGACGGAGTAGCAGAGGCGTACGGCGAATGATGAAACGCCTTTTTGTTTTTTCACAAGTTGAAGTGGAAGAAGAGGAATGCCCTTTTCTGTGGGTAAAAACCTTTATTCATTTTCCTTTCTTTTTCTCTTATAATATTAAACTAGACTCTTAATATGCGTGACAATTGATTATATATATATATAATAATGAGTAATTGTATATCATAAAAATAAAACTTATTATCTTTAATTTTTAATTTTCTAAATATATATTAATCTTCCAAGTTGACAAGACCCGACCCAAATTCCACTTTGGAATCCAGGGCGAACCCTGTGCATGTCCGACACCTGGCGGGTGTTGGGCACAAATGACCAAATTGCCCTTCTATTCTAAGCTCGATAAAATATCAAGCTTGACTCCTACGGAAAATTTCGGCAGAGTCTCCCTTCTAATTTGATCATTTCCTAAATTTACACTTGTTAAACAAGCATATATATACAACCCAACAGCCAGCATGTGTATACATATACAATCCAAAAATTAAATCTTAGTTCTAGGGCAGATTATCAGAGCAACCACTAAGAAATTTCAAAAAGAGTCAACTCATTTACAGAAGAGCCCTATATCAGAATGAGGAAGCGCGGGAAGTGGGAACGGCCCTGTGGTGGATCACTGTGCACGCCTACTACCTGGGGGCGCAAAACATTGAAAAATGTGAGTGGACCAAAAACAAAGTTTTAGAAAATGGTATAAGAACATACTAACTCCACTGTAAAAACAATTATAAAAACTGAATCAATATCCTCATATATATACTCGTACTGAACTCACGCGTTCATGTATATACATATATTACAAAACATTAGAAAGACATTGAAATGAAGTTCAACTTACTACCTAGGCATACTTATTTATTCTCGCCAAAACCCTTAATTACTATCTCTTCCTCATGTCACCGTGGTGACACACCCTCGCAGGACTTAGGTTAGCCTAATCCGCCCTCCTCGCAAGACTCAAGGGACACTAGGCCCACCTGAGCTGCATTCCTCGCTACCACAGTTCGAATATCCCTAAGCCTCGTGGGGGAAAAGTCAAGCATGCTGACTTAACTGAAGACACTACTTAATATAAATAAAACTATCTCCTCTCATCTTATAACTCTGTCGCCATCCTATCCGATTTCTAAAATCCTTATTTTTACTATTCTTTAGGTACTCTCATCTTGGTAGCCTATAAATAAAATACTTAACCTTAGCAATACATGCTAGAAAACCCTCAATCTATTGCATGCTTATACAAATCAAATAATGAATTTAAATTGCATAAAACCATTTACGAAAGTAAAAGTCCACTCACTCCTGGACCGAGCTAGCTGGACCCCTTGAAGGTCCTTCCTATGGGTCGTTCCGAGCCCATGTGCCTAATTAAAACATCATGAATATTTAATTAAAAAAACTGCTCGGCATAAGTATTTAAATAAAACCCGGACCCCCGACTCCTAGAAGTGCATGCACTAACTTTAGAAACATTTCCTATGCCTACAAAAGCTTTCCTCACATTTGGATACTGTTTGAGCCTCAAACGGATTTTGTATATTGTGCAATATCTAGGTTCAATAGGTTCGGACCATTGGATCGAACCCAAATTCTCGTATGTCGTACCTCATATTTCTAAGATCGTGTAGGATTCGACAGATCATGAATTGGAGTCTCGGATACTTCGAAATCGCGAACCTTAGGGTTAGGTTTACAATTATTATCAAATTGTACGATTGTGGTCGATCCGACCGTCCAATCAAGATCAAACTTTCGAGACTTGTGTCCTAAGTATATTGGAACCTCTAGGAGCTTCCGGATTAGAATTTAGAGGTCGTGGGCCCACAGGGTCCCGGGTTGACATTCATAAAAAATCAAGCATCATACTATTTTGGCCTCAAGCCTCAATAAATCAAATAAATCATTATGCTAATAAAATTCATCTAAGCTTTCAGAATATCAATAATACACTAACAATCTCAAAGACTCCAACTCGTGGCTGCACCTTGTAAACTTAGGCTGCCTACGTACCCTTACTTAGGGATCAAGCCATATGTAGTTCTTTCCTCTACTCATGTCAATCACAGATTGAAAATAAGTATGTCATACACTGAACTCCCTTATTTTAGGTTAAATTCCTGTAGACTTGGCTTGTGTGCATCTTTACTCTAGTGGAGTGCCTGATGTGATATCAGATTATTTCGTTTTCTCGGTATGACTGAGTTTAGGGCATCCAGAAGGGTTTGGAAAATGTGTTGACGTTTTCATATGAAAAACATAATATACAGGTTGAAAGTACACGGTTCGACAGGAACTATAATTGCGGACATAAATTGTTATGTTGAGGATTGGGGAAAGTAAAAGAGTTGTGGGTATGTTGGATTCGAGAGCTTAGGCAGTGTTGGAGATTGCATCCCGTTTGGGATGTTGTAGAAAGCATAGGTTACAAGTATACCATTGTAGAGGGGAGTGTTGTCTTAGGTCGTTTAACCATCTAACCTATTAGGATTAGCAAATGGTTTGGGGGCAAAGATGTTGTCTTTGGTCATTTTTCCTTTGCAAATCAGCAGTTATATCCTTTGAGAAGTGATAAAATGGTCATGTAGACGAGTCCTGACCAAGAATGAGTTATCTAAGTCTTGTTTTGGGTTGAATAGATAGTTAATTATAGGTTCCGGCACGGATAGAAGCGGTATGTAACAATCCGATCCTTAATTAATTTTTAATTATTATTTTATTCAAAGAAAGGACTAGAATACCCTCAGAGTATTTTTTTAGGTCTAAAAGTTGACTTTTTATTCATGAAGGAATTTGGGAATTTCAGTGTACCGTTAGAGCACATCGAGATGAGTCCGTAGACATGTAGTGGGCTCAAATCCGAGTTGTATCAAGAAAGATACAATCAAAATACGGTGAGGGGCAAAATGGAAATTTGCAAATCAGATTTTAAAACTCTCTCATCTCTCTCCTCGTGACAAAGCTTCTTCTCTCTGTTTTCTCTCCAGCCGAATGGCTCCGAGGGCTGTCGTCGCCGCCCTTCGTGCCACCAGCCATGGGACTGGTCTAGATTGGACTGCCACCACCTCAACTCTTCATTTCACCACACCCTCGACGTCGTCAACGACTCCAACTGCCGAAAAAGCTCGGAAACCCAGCCGATTTTTCCCAAGATTCAAACCTCTCAATCTCTCTTCTCCAGCCACCAATTCCAGCAATCAAGGTATGGTTTTACGACTACTTTTCAGGCTCTAGCTGATGGTTAGGTAGGATTTGAGAAATTTCTAGGTTTGACAGGTTGATTTTCGAGTTAGGGTTTGACCGATTTTGGGATCACAATTCCGGCCATTTCCAGCCAGTTTTTGGGGTGGGTCCAAGAACAAAAGTAGTTCTAAATAGGGTTTTACACCTAGAGTAGGAAGCTTGGCTGGCAGTTTGGAGTTTTTTCGGCCGCCAGAATGTACTCAAGGCACCCACACGCTGCCGGCGCGTGCGGCGGCGTGTGGGCTTGGCAGTGGACTGGCTTTAGGTCCTAAAATGGTCCCCTTGTTCTCACGAGCGCGTAGGTACTTATGGATTCCATGTTGGTTAACGTTTGAACCCTAGACCTAGGTTTATAGTAATCGTCCGATCGTCCGATCGTGTGTAATCCGACCGTCCGATCAAGACCAAACTCTCGAGACATGTGTCCTAGGCATATTGGAACCTTTAGGGACTTTCGGATTGGTGATAAGAGGTTGTGGGCCCCACAGCCCTGTTGACTAAGTATAGGCAGTTTGATACCTCGGTTGATCGTGAGTTTTCCGAGGCAGTTAGAAATTTTGAGAAATGATAAAATGGTCATGTGGACGAGTCCTAACCGAGAATGAGTTATCTAAGTCGTGTTTCAAGTTGGTCGATAGTTAATTATAGGTTGCGGCTTGGATAAAAGCGGTATCTCCGAGACCTGCAAGGATTACGGCCCGGCTTGCGAAGATGAAATTGACGGTATTAATGGAGTTGACGGATCAAGATTAGAGTTACGCCTAGGTGGAGAGAATTTCAGTTCTGAGATATTCTAAAACTAAAATAAGAGAGTTTAGTGTATGACATACTTATTTTCAGTGTGTGACTGACATGAGTAGAGGAAATAAATACGTGTGGCTTGATCGCTCAATAAGGGTACGTAGGCAGCTTAAGTTTATAAGGTGTAGCCACGAGTTGGAGTCTTTGAGAATGTTAGTGTATTATTGATATTCTGAAAGCTGAGATGAATTTTATTAGCATAATGATTTATTCGATTTATTGAGGCTTGAGGCCAGAATAGTATGATGCTTCATTTTTGATATAATTTGATACATGCTGGCAGTTGGGTTATATATAAACATATATGCTTGTTTTACAGGTGGGAATCTTTGGGAAATGTCCAATTTACAGGGGAGACTCTACCGAATTTCATTGAAGTTTGGTTAGAAGGGCAATTTGGTCATTTGTGCCTAGCACCTGCCACGTGTTGGACACACACAGGGTTCGGCTCGGATTCCAAAATGGAATTTGGGTCGGATCCTGTCAAGAAAAGTGTTTTCATTAAACCCTAGACCGTTTCTAGAATAGAAAAGTATTTTCATTAAACCCTGGAAATAATTAAAAAGAAAGAAAGTGTCCAAATTAGGAAGCGAGGAAGAAAAAAAGGGCCCACCATAACTAATTATACAGTGACTGTATTTTCAACATCCAATACACAAAACGAACATAAACGAGAAAAGGGAGAAAAAATAGCAAAAGAATAAAAGGCCAACCTTTGATTTGGTTCCTAAGACTCAATTTTTAATAGATCCGAACTATGTCTCCCTAATTTATTTTTTATTTTTTTACAATTGTTGCAGATTTTTTTTTAAGGGGGAATTATTGCAGATTTATAAGGAGTATAACTAGGGTTTAAACTACTAGTTATTTATGCCATTAGATTAATCTAATGGTCTATATTGAATAGTTGCTCACAAAATATCATTTTTAGGTCCTTAAGTGAGTGCGACTGCAAACCCAAAAAAATATTAAAAATAGAAAGTGGTGTAATCATTACTAATTTTGTGCTGGAAGGGGAGGCTAATAAAAAGTTTTTTTTAAAAGAAAACGAAAAGTGATGCGAACTCACATTGAAATGCAGAGGGAGGTCATCTTTTTTCTCTTTCTGAGTCGAACTTCATCACCTACATCATCATCATCTAATTCCTCTTTATTTTCATCATCATCACCGTCCTCTGGCATTGAGCAAAAACCAAAACCATCCTTTGGCATGTTGTTAAGAGACAGGTGGACCCCATAGCTTTTGAAGAGCCCTCTGCCGCCTTTGTAGTTAACATTAATAAATCGATGAACAGACGACTTTAATTGATCATCACTCTTTCGCTTCATGTGAGCAGGTAATGAAATTTTGCGCGGTACTGCAATATAGCGCAGCCCCACATGACCTGCCCCTGTCAATCCTTCTGACACGGAGTAATCATTACCAGGATACGTCGAATTCAAAAGTGACAAATGAGGAAACTACGGCCTACTGAATGATTTCGTAGGTTCACAAACAGTACACAAAACCAAGTTCTCGAATCCGGAAGTCCAAGGAATTTCAGTCGGTAAGTCCAACAAATGATCGTTATGATTTGGAAGAAGTACACCTACGTCCTTGCGAAATCTGAACGACTGTGGAACTTCACTGCCTGGAAGTAAAACATTAATAAAATGTCCGGTATTGACTGCTGCCTATAACACAAGACAAGACAAGAGAGGCATATATTAATTAGTCATG
>NC_024128.1:21262822-21293595 GCF_000346735.1 Prunus mume
CTCCTTTTAGAACTTCTTTTTGGCTTTTGGAGTAATTGCTAGGGTTTTGGATTTTCGCTACTTTGAGGTGTTTTCATTCTTACTCATTCGAATTATATTTTCTTGGATTTCAATTATGATTATGTGTAACTAATTCCTTTTGCTAGGGCGAGGCCGTAAGCCTTAGCATGAATATGTAGTTTTATTAATTTGCTTATGAATGGATGCATGTTTGCTTTGAATTATTAATCACTGTGTTTAAAACTATCTATCTATTTTAATGATTGATCACCATTAGGATATGTAGACAAGTAATTTGATGCAATTTCTGTTGGAACATCACCCTGAAATTGAGGAGGGCTTCTTGTGATTAGTAATTGTAAGTTCACTTAAGGCGAACATCACGCTCTTAAGGGTTGCATGGTTTTTCAAAGGGTTTTCACAAAGCTTAATGAGTCTTGCATGTTTATATTTGATCTGAACATCACAGACGGATGCATGTTAGATATTACATTTTCGCTTGAACATCACAAGGAAAATATGCATTAGGAAAACCTAACCTTCAAAGCATATATGTGGAAATTCATAAGTATTTGATAGAATTGCATAGGATTGCGACGGTGTTGGCTAAGCCCTAGTTTTCTCTAAATTGTTAGTCTTTAAAAATAAATCGTTTTTCTTCTTTGCTGTTATTATTTCCCAACTTTCAGATTTCTTTTACTGTTAGTTTAATCTTTTTCAAATTCATAAACTTCAAATCTTTGATAAAATCTATTTTAGTTATTAATTAAGAGTTAGTTTAATTACAGATTAGTCAAACAATCTTTGGGGACAACGACCTTGCATGAGCATTTATACTACAATTACCTTGTATTCTTGCAAGTATTTTCAGTGATTTTAACCCTGTTTGCGCAGGTACTAAAAATCCTATCACATTTCTCACTATTTTTGTTTCTGTTTTGCATGCTCATACGGTTTTTGTTTGATAAAATATACAGACAAAGAGGGAAAGTTTCCAACTTTGAACACAACTACTTCAACTAAATAAGACGATGGTAGCTTCTTATTTACGTGATTAAATTTATAGACCACGACGGTTCGTCAGTCGTCCTAGCGTCGTCTGAAAGTTGTTCTAAATTGTTTTTAAAATGACCGTCGTGTTTTTATTTGCTTGTCTGATTGCAGGTTTGATTTCTCTGAACCATGGTTTTTGTTTTTTCTAATTTGATAAAATACAAAGACAAAGAAAGAAGGGTTTGGAATCTTATATAGACGACGGTATCTTATTATTCACGTCATGTGAATGTTAATACCATGAAGTTATATTAAGATACCGTCGTCTATATGAGATTCCAAACCCTTCTTTCTTTGTCTGTGAATGTTTGATTGCAGTTTTGATTTCTCTGAACCATGGTTTTTGTTTTTCCTAATTTGATAAAATACAAAGACAAAGAAAGAAGGGTTTGGAATCTTATACAGACGACGGTATCTTATTATTCACATCGTGTGAATGTGAATACCACAACGTTATATTAATATTAACGTCGTTTGAATTTAAATATCACGACGGAATGTAAATATCGCCGTAATAAGTTCTTATTACGTCTTCTATTATATTATTTCGTCGTTGTTTAAGTACCATCATTTTAAACATTTATTACGTCTGATGTTATGTTATTGCGTCGTGTTTTATAAATAACCGTCGTTTGTGTTCTTAATTTTTTCCTGAAATATTTTCACTTGTAGGTTTGATTTGTCTGTAACCATTGTTTCTCAAGACCAAAGTAAGGACTTGATAAGTCCATAAATTTACACATTTATGTACTCTTTATACTTAGTTTTTGTAGGAGAATTTGATTTAAAAAAGACTTATTACTTTATTTTCTCAATTTTCAGCTTTCCAGAGCAAGTAATTTGTTTCCAATGGAAATACGACTTTTTGGTGGAGTTTTAGTACGAGACCAATTGGAGATGAAAGCTAAGACCTTGAAGATGATTGTGGAATTTTTCTAGAATTTTCTGAGCAGCCAATGAGAGCAGTCTTTGAAGTTAAGTCATCACAAGGTGCAATCCCGTCAAAACTGTGCTGCTGTGGAAGAATGAGTATTTGAAGACTTTTCTAATTTTTCCTCAGGCTTGTGATATATGGATGGAAAGATAAGACAAAAATCTACAATTTCCATATTTTTGCCAAATTTTCTCGGAGGAGGAACAACCTTAAACGTGCCTACAAATTAACTGATGGAAAAGGAGTCAATTACTTACCCATTTTAGATTTATGTTTTAATGAGGTTTTTCTTTAATCTTGGGCTGCTGTAAAAGCCCAGCTAGGGTAGGAATAGACGTGGGGGTGTTTTATTTAAGCATGATAAACATCCCTGAGAGAGACGAAAGGACTAGGAGAAATTGAAGACACCAGAAGAGCACTGCTATTGGCTAAGTTTGATTGTTTCTTCCTTATGTTTTTGCTTATGTCGAATTCTACGATTATGTGTAACTAATTTTCTCTTGCTAGGGCATGATGTAGCCCTAGTATGATAATCTAGTTTTCTTATTTTACCTATCTATTGATTGCCGTTTGACGTTGGATTCTTAATCACTGTGCTTAATAACTTGGTTTCTTATCTTGATGCTTGATCACCATCTAGACTTTTAATTGAGTTAATCGGATGCAAATTAGAATAAATATCATACTTAATTTGAGGCTTGCTTCTTCTGATTAGGATTTGTAATTCGTCTAGGGTAAATACCATACTCCTAGGGTTTACATGCTTGTTCGAGGTTTTCACTGATCTTAATGAGTTTCTATGTGTTGATATTTGACCTAAATACCATAGGCGAATTGCATGTTCATATGTATTTCAAATAATTTCATAACTTAATTAAAAGAAACTATCAAGAAAGACAATGAAGTATTAGGGATCACACTGTCACTCTTATTACCTTAAAGCGCTACATTTGACATAAAAAATTAGAATTGCTTCCACAGCGGCCACATATTACCTCAAACAGACACCAAGAAGCATTGCCTATCTATGGACGCCATAAACACCTGTACTTGCCTTGCAACTATATATAATAAAACATACAGGTATAAACATGATGCAAGAGCTGAATTGTCCTCCCCTGTTCTGTGTAAGTAGGTATCAATTTACCTTTCACAACTGAACCTAATTTTCCATGAAAATCTTAAAATTCTGTTACGCTTTTAAAATGTTCTTGGGCACCACTTGTATGTAATGTAATTTTGTTCTTCTATAAACCCAAGAAAGTCTTTGCCTATTACAAACCAAACAGACTAATCAGCTAAGTATATTATCACGGAAAATTGCACCTTAAAATAAAAGCAAACACAAATTACAGATTTTCCCATAAAGAAGCGTACAAATGACCCTTGGAATTTGAGAAATCTTGGGCTACTCGGGCGTCTCTCTTTGTTGAGGTGTTCTACAGTTTCCAATGTGCAGCTAGATACTTCAGATATCCATAACTACAAATACAAATACACAGTTTTTCAATACATGAAAGGTAGGTTCGTCTACTTCTCTCGTAAACCCTCCAATCTATAGAGAAAGGAACAGATTTTTCCACCAAAATCTAGCCCAGGACGAAAGGTAGGTTCCTCCCCTTAAAAGTTTTCCAATTTGCCTTTGAAAGTTAGTACATTTCCCCTTGCCCACAAAAAAAATAAGTTAGCATATTTCCTAGCACCTAGGCATATTCAATCCATATCATAACTTCGTCTCTTTCATCCATGCCCTTCTCACTCTATCAGCTCACCTCAAAACCCCAAAAAGCAAAAATAAAATAAAAAATACCACTTTGAGAAATTGGTCAACAAAAATAAGGAAAGTTCAAAAGCAGACGGGACCTCCGCTAAACCTAGCCAACCCAGTGACATGTGGTAATTGCGCGTAGATGAAGCGTCGAACCAAAAGGGAGCTGGAGCGGGTGTCGTCATCACCACCCTGGATGGAACCCTGTTGGAGTAAGCTATCACGCTTGGCTTCCCGACCTCGAACAACGAGGCAAAATACGAGGCATTGCTCGCCGGCCTGTGCTTGGCAAGGGAACTCGCAATCAAGAAGCTAGCCATCTACTCAAATTTCCAATTTTTCACGAATCAAGCCTCAAGTGAATATATGCCGAAGCACCTAAGGATGATCTTGTAGTGTTAGGATTTTGGCTCGTCAAATATGTCCTAGTTGGTTTAGGATTGTTTTAGGAAAATTAGAGGTATACCAATTCTTGTCCTAGAGGGATTAGGAAAGAATTTCAGTTTTCCTTATTCAATTCAGATTTGGATTTCTAGAAGTCTATTAGGATTTGGATAGTGTAATTTCCTAATCTACTTAGGAATAGGAATCCAATCAGCCTTGGGACATGTAAGCCAACTCTATATCTATAAATAGGGTGTGGCAAGGCTTATTTTAAGGAGAGGAAAAACAGCCAGAGACAGCCAAGAGTTTTGAGATTAGTTCTAGGGTTGCAAAAGTTCTGTAATCTCTATTATTAATCAAAGGAGCGGTGATTTCTCTACCTAGAGAAATTGAGGGAGGTCGTAGGTCTTTGACCGACATAAATAGTAGTAGATATTCCTAAGAGTACATTGAAAAGATAAGATGAAGATTGATGTATTAAAAAGAGGCTAAAATGCCGATGCAGGATCAATAGATTCCTCCTTACATACATCTTGCAGCATGTGACGGTATTGAGTATACTATAATAAGTGCAAAATGGAAACTTCAATACCTTATATCCAATTTAGCATCAGCTGCCCCAAGCATACAAATAAAACGACTTGGGCAATGTTGCAAATCAAATAAAGAAGTTGCCCATCTCATTACACAGAATCGTACTTCGCTTTGTTCCTGGTGAACAGTAAGCACCACGTAATCAGGCTTCCATTAGGAAATTAATTTATGAAACCCAATTAAATAATAAATTCAAATCCAATAAATGAAGAAAGGAAATAAATGAAAGAAAACTAGTGCCGCCAATACTCTAAAAAAAGCAAAAGTATGACACCTCTTGAGAATTTTTCAGCAAAAGTGTCTCCAGATCCTTTAACACTGTTGATGGAGCTCCCTAAAGGCAGATAGCAACCAGTATCAATAATTTGAATATACAGAACTGGTAATTAGAACAAATGCGAGAAAGTGAAATAAAACTGGGAATGAAATAGATTTGGAAAAGCTTAAAGTATTATATCTATATAAGAACCAAAACAATTCTGAAGAAAAATACAAATAAAAGAGAATATCGTTCCAATATTCACAACATTTTGACAACACTGACAGCAAGTGTCAACAAAATTTCTCTCCAGTACTGCCAAAATTTCAGTGTCTACGGTCCTACTGGTTTGAACAAACATTGACATTTGTGCTAATGTTGCTGCGACATGGTGGGATTCCAATCTGGTGATTAGAGGTTCATGTAAAAGCACTTGGAAAAACATTTCACGGGGAATTGAATCCACCATTTCTCTCTCTCAGATTTCTCCAAAAACAAAAATCCCAGCTATAAAGGGAATGAGAATGTATTTGTTCAATTTGCAATGGACATTCCATGATGCATTGGTAAGCCTATGTAACCTTGGAAAAACATTTTCCAATAAATTTTCCCCGATCCAAATTTCATCGCAGAGTCTCACCTTAAGCCCTCTCCCAACTACCAACTTCCAGATATTCTGAAATGATCTATATCCTTGAGAAATGTCCTTCCAAGGATTCCAGAAGTTCCCCTTAGTCTCTATATTAGCATCCCAACGTCTCTATGTTAGCATCCCAACATCTGTCTGGTAACCCATATTTGCTTTTATTACCTTAAGCCATAATGCCTTTCTTTCTGGGCAAAATCTCCAAAGACGTTGAGTGAGTACTCCTCCCTCAAAGTATTTTCTATTATTTCATTGTTTATATGATCAATGCCACCTAAAAATGTCATCACAGACATCTCCCTAGCACCATATCCCTCTTTTTTCCCCAAAGCTTATAACTCTCACAGTACAATGCAGTACAAGCAGTCGGAGTATCCCAACTCTTTCAGGAATACAACGAACAACCATGAACCATGCCAAATGAGCACATCCTGCAATTGAATATCATAGAGGAGTGGAAAGGAAAACATTACAAAACAAAAAATGATCATACTTCTTGTGCCCTCTTTTTGTTTTTGCTTCTAAATCAATGGTTTTTGTTCCTTATCAAAAAGAAGGGGAAATGAACCTAACTCAACGACTTGTTCAAATTGGTATTTCTAAATTCTGGGCCAAACAAAAGCTTTATGAATAGGATTCCATGAAGTAGACAAACAGTATCATAGCTTCAACCAGTAGAAAACATGTGCCATACCTTGTAAGCAGTGGCAAGGGAATTGGTTGCTTCCTGAATACTGAGGCGAAAATGCTGGGTCTCCACCTTCAATGCATCGAAAAGGCGCACAGCCATGTCAATCTTATCTCTGGAAGGAGGGAAACATGTATTCAAATATTTTTCCACTATAAAATCTAATACAAAGCATGAAAGGAACATCAGAAGAACAATATGTACAAAGTCAAAGAATATAAAAACTGGAACCAGAAGAAACAAAAAGGAAGATATTGAACCTGAAAAGTTGAGGCATACGCTGTGAAAGCAACCCAATTGCTTGATAAGCAAAAGTTTTGGAGTCCCTCACAGTAACATCTGGGTAGATTTAGTGCACTATATCAATCAGATTGAAATTCTGCCATTTTCATCTAATTGTAAAAGGTGCAACTGAACAGAAGTTTAAAGAACGTTCATTGCATAGGAAGCAAACCTGATTCTGAACTTGAAACTGTATCAAGTGACTTCAGAATTCCACTCAGAATAACAGGGCCCATGAGTTTAAGTTGATCAATCTTTGACTGCACACAGAGATCTTTAAAATAAATAAATAAAAACTATAAAATAAAATAAAAGGTGAAGCACAACAAATGTCAATTGAATAGTAACACTACAGAAATAATGGAAAAATAACAAATTTCGGTGATCAATCACAAAAGCATTACAAGCCATGAAATATGTTGAAGTATGAATACTACTTAAGACTGACTAAATCCAGACAAGCCAACCACCTATAGAGAGAGAAGCCTTCCTTCATCCAGCTTCTTCAGGAAATTTTCCACTACAGGATCCCAAAAACTCAAAGAACACAGCTTACCACCTAAAGGAAACCTCAAATAAGTCAAAGGCCGCCCAGCTATTTCGGACTCCACAATCCTATGATCAATACCCACCGAACCACTGTTGGACATGTTTATCCAAAGACCAAAACCCATCCCAAATAACAAAATAATCTCAACCAGATTAACAAATCTAACCATATTATCCCGAAGTGAATAAATGGTGTCATCTAGGAAACAGAAGATGGGACAACTGAGTTCACTTCACACCAACCTCAAAGCACTGAATCAAATTGAACTCACTAGCCAAACCCACCAACCTACTGAAGTGTCAAGAGATCAACCATTAAATCACAAAAGAGACAGCAAAAGGGGGGTCTACCTGTCCAAGCCCGTGACACTTCAAAACTATCCCCCGGGTCTACCATTAATGACAACTAAAAAGTTGGTTGAGTCCTCCTTGATCTCCCAAAACAATTTCTAGCCAGAACAAAGTCTAGGAAACCCCAATCAACATGATCCAAATCCTTCTGCATTAAACCATTTTACAATTGACCAACTTTGAACCCTTCTGACCACTAGTGGAGCAGGACGAACACTGAACCTAGACCAGTTCAGGCAATCTTGTGAGCTCATTTAACTAGCATGGAAAAATTAGTATCACATGTCATCTTGTCTCTGCAAATTTGAGATCCAAGCCTCAAACATAAGTATGCAGACACTAACCACAGGACCTACAAAATATTTGGTGCTATCCCTGCATCATATATATTTATATAAATTATTAAAGTATAAGAATCATTAACATATTATTTGATTAAAAGGAAAATATTGTAATACCAGCCTCTACCAGTCACCATGTCAGGTCACTCTCCAAGATGGTTTTTAACCTTATTTTAAGATTTAGTATTGCTAGGGTAGCCACATTTTTGTACCACTTTTTAGTACCACATTGATATATCCACTGAGATATAATCATAAATTGACATGGCATGTAAACCTCAATGCCCACATCACAGGGTATTAAATTGTGGTACAAAATGTGGTCTCCCTAGTATTATTGTATAAGATTAAGTCATTGTTTATACTCATAAAGTGAACTGGCAAGGGGCCTGGCTAGAGTTGATGGTTAGAATTGTTAAATTCTTGGGTCTGTAGCTTAGTCGTAATTGTCTCTCATTGTAGCATATGTTTAATGACTCTTCTTGTCAAAGGAGTGCTTTTAGTTTCATATCTGTTGATGTGGACTGATTGTCCACAGATTGTAATTTCCTTTTCAATAAATAATTTACCTTTCTTCTAAAAAAAATTAAATAAATGACTTAGCTTTTTGGTCTATAAATAAAGAGGAGACAACTTACGAAAACTAACCTTAATGCTGAACACATTATATTTACTTACTACAACAACCATAAAGTTAACATGTGGAACCCTTATAGTGGACCCAATCATGAAAGGGTTCAAAGTTAAGTATGCGGAACCCTTGTATAAGGTGTTAAACATCACTCGGCAAGTATTTAACACCTTCATAGGTCACAAAGAAGTTCGAAAATAAAAAGCACAACCCAAAACCAAATCAGAAGGTCCTTACATGTTTAAACACCCAGACGGTGAATTCCATTCCCAACTGCTTCAACCTTGATGTGGTATCACTTCCTATTAAGTACCAAATTACAGCATATCAAATAAATAATCAGTAGAGTATTATATCGCATACCCAACACTAAGATAACATAAAATGGAAATAATTCTTCTTTTGGAGAGGGGTATAAGCCATTGGGCCTGACGTGACACATATAAAAGTTAGATGATGAGAACAGTGAGTTGGTTCTGATGTGAGAAAGACTCCACTGGCCATGTGTGATTTTTGGAACACTCAACCTTGCTACATTCTTAGACTCCTTTGCTAAAAACCTCTCTACCATGGCATATGACTGCAATTTCCTTGAAATTTCAGCATGTTAGGATTTTGGCTCGTCAAATATGTCCTCGTTGGTTTAGGATTGTTTTAGGAAAATTAGAGGTATACCAATTCTTGTCCTAGAGGGATTAGGAAAGAATTTCAGTTTTCCTTATTCAATTCAGGTTTGGATTTCTAGAAGTCTATTAGGATTTGGATAAGTGTAATTTCCTAATCTACTTAGGAATAGGAATCCAATCAGCCTTGGGACATGTAAGCCAACTCTATATCTATAAATAGGGTGTGGCAAGGCTTATTTTAAAGAGAGGAAAAACAGCCAGAGACAGCCAAGAGTTTTGAGATTAGTTCTAGGGTTGCAAAAGTTCTGTAATCTCTATTATTAATCAAAGGAGCGGTGATTTCTCTACCTAGAGAAATCACAACTGGACGTAGGCAAAAGTTCTGCCGAACCAGTATAATTCTTGTGTGACTCTAAGTGTTTTAATATTTGCTAGTTTAGTCTATTGCCGTCGGTTACATCAAAGAACAAGATCTAGAAGGCGAGTTATTTAACATGTAGTTTGACAAAGTCCAAGAGCTATTGAAGGTGTTTCCTATCTTCACCATCCAACAAGTACCTCGGGCAGAGAACGCGCATACAGAAGCACTGGCCAACTTAGGGTCAGTGCTAGATACCCAATTCAGACGCTCCATCCTAGTTGAACACCTTGATTGACCAAGCATTGAAGAAATAGAATATATTGAGACAATGCAGATTGACGAGGACCCCAGCTAGCAAGACCCCATCATCGACTACTTGATGAATGGAAACTTGCCAACGGACAAGCTCGAAGCTAGAAAGATCCAACAGAAGGCCGCGAGATACTACATGCACAGCAACAAGCTCATTCGCATATTATACTCCGGCCCTCATCTTACCTGCATAAAGTACCCTCAAACACTTGAGGTTCTTTGCAAAATTCACGACGGCGAGTGTTGCAGGTCACTTACCCAAAAGGCTCTAAACATAACTTCACCGAATATGTCAAGAAATGTGATCACTGCCAATGATACAAGCCGTTCCCTAACCTTCCTGCTAAAGTCTACCATCCACAAAACAGTCAATGGCCATTCATGCAATGGCCCATTGACCTAGTGGGTCCCTTGCTATCGGCACCCGCTAAGAAGGACACAATGATCGTAGCCACCGACTACTTTACTAAATGGATCGAGGCCGAAGCTCTATCCTCTACTAAAGAAGCCGATGTGGAGCGATTCATCTGGAGAAACATCATCGGTCAGTTTGGCTGCCCATAGTTGTTGGTTACCAACAATGGCTCGCAGTTCATTGGCAAGCAGATCACCGCCTTCTTTACGAAATACAAGATCAAGCAACACTTGTCCACCTTGAGGTATCCACAAGGAAATGGACAGGCCGAGGCATCCAACAAAGTCATATTGGACTGCTTGAAGAAAAGGCTAAAAGGCGTCGAAGGGAGATGGGTGGATGAACTCCGAGGAGTACTATGGGCTTACAGCACCACCAAACGAAGATTGATTGGCGAAACCCCTTCTCCCTCACCTATGGGACTGAAGCGGTCATCCCTCCTCATGTCATTGTCCCCTCCATAAGCCTTGAGGTAGGCAATGTTGATCAGAACTCCGAGCAGATAAGGCTCAACCTTGACTTACTTGAGGGCGAGCGCGAGAAGACTATTATCCGGGTCGCCTCTTATCAGTAGCAGTTGAAGTCTTACTACAACAAAAAAGCTAAGGTCAGACAGTTCCAACCAAGTGACCTCGTGCTAAGAAAGGCTTTCATCACTGCACCAAGACAAAGGTCAAAAAAGATGAATCCTAACTAGGAGAGCCCTTATGTGATCAACCGGTCCGGGGGCAAAGGAAGCTACACACTGGATACCATGGATGGGAAGGAAATACCACGACAATGGAATGCTCACCATCTCCGAAAGTATTATCCAATGTCTCATCTGCCCACAAAACACAACAATTGCCCATAAGCGGCGTCCTTCGAGAGACGCAGCCTGCAAAGAAGAGTCCTAATGGAGACGCAAGGTGCGCTATGAATTTTCTAAGGGAGGTATTCAGGTTCCTATCCGTTTCCTAAGAGAGGCAGGATAGTCATACAGTTTCCCATAAGGAGCGTCATAAGGGAGACGCAGGGCGACGACCAGAACCGTCATTCGGGAGACATAGCCCGTAAAAAGCGTCCTAAGGGAGACGCATGGTGCGCTAGGAATTTCTTAAAAGGAGGTCTTCATGCCTTCTGCGGGAAATATCCAGGTTCCTATTCGTTTCCTAAAAGAGGCAGGATAGTCACACTGTTGCCCATAAGAAGCGTCCTAAGGGAGACACAGGGCGATGACTAGAAGTGTCCTTTAGGAGACGTAGCCCACTAAAAAGCGTCCTAAGAGAGACGCAAAGAGCCAAGAATTTCCCAAAAGGTCTACATGCTTTCTGAGGGAGGTATCCAGGTTCCTATTCGTTTTCTAAAGGAGGCAAGGTAGTCACGCAGTTGCCCATAAGTAGCGTCCTTTGGGAGACGCAGTGCGATGACTAAGGCATCCTACATGATGTGCAGAATACGCCCGGAGTCCCTTAAAGGGGACCCTGGCACTCGCCAACTTCATAAGGGAAAAACATCCTACAAGATATGCAGAATACGCCCGAAATCCCTTAAGGGGGACCCTGGTATCTATAAATTTCCTAGGAGCGACACACCGTCAAGACACTGGCTGGTTACTCAAGCAGTTTACAAGGCAATAGGCAAATTGAAGTTGAAAAAATAACTAAAATTTTCCTAAGCAAGCTGACCAACCGTCCAAGTTCAACAAAAAGAAGATGGTCAAACAAGACCAATTATTCTAAACAAGAAAGCAGACTACAAAATATGAAAAGAAATAAATGAGTCTTCATTTACTCAGACACGCCAACAGGAGATCCCTGATTTACAGCCTTTTCGGGGTCCCCCTGATCAGCCGCGCTCTCAACAACTCCACCTGCCTCATTCGCGACATCCGCCACTACCTCATCTGTTGCATCCTCCACTGCTTCATCCTCTTCAACTACCACCTCTTCAGCGGCCTGCTCAGCTCATTCCATGTTCACAACAAGAACTACTCCTTTTTTAAGAGAATGAAATGTAGCTTCCCTTTGTTTTTCCAAGGAAAAACTTGAGATTGTCTCAAGATAAACCAGATTGAAGCAAGCAGAAGGGCTTGACAGGAGGTTCGTCTTCAGCAGATCAGACACGCCTGCATCCCCTGCAGGGCTGGACTTGTCCATATTGGGATCAGCCGCTGACGTTGTAGAAGAACCCTTTACTTGGACAGATGACTCTTTTGCCTTCTCAAATCGGCGCCATCCTCACCTCCAAAGGAGTCGACGATGTTGAATCAACTCTATGCTTGACTGCTCGTGACTCAACAGCTGAATTGCGATAGTTGGGCAGATGAGCACACCTCCCAGTTCAATCTCCATCCCTTGATTGGTGCAAACGACTTGAACTTCGGAGATGAATACCAACATCTCTTTGCTTCTCTGCAGGTGAACTAGTTCGCGAGCGGACTAGTTCACGGAGCAGATCCACGATTTCCAAGCTTATTAGCAGAAGGCTTGAGCGAAACGTCCCAAGTGTCTCGCATAGCTCCAACTTTCTTGTTGTCTGTGCCCAAGAGGTGCTTAACCTTACTAGATGAAGGAGGAGTAACTTCTACTTATTTCTTCCTCAACAGAGATACATCTTTCTCCCGTGAAGTCGGAACTTTGTTTCTTGAAGACTTGACAACAACCTACCTTTTTTAGGAGAGTCTGGCAAAACACTCCTCCTGCCCAACTGGCAGATCATCAAAGTCTAGACTATTCTACTTCCATCTCTCAACATCCTGGGCAGGGGGCAGACCACCAACTTCCTCCCAATACTTGCTCAACTGATGTGGCTCGCAACGCATGAGGCCAAGCACGCTCCAACATAGACCTGCCACGATAGAGAGCAGCTGGTCCACCTGCTCCACCACGGCTGCCGCTCACTGCCAGTCGTTGCCACAACGACAACCAGCCAGGCTTCCCCCAATTGGCCTTCGCAGCAAAAAAGAAGAAAAGACCAAGAAAAAGAAATATACGTGCTCAACTTACCTTGAGATGCACGGTGACTCCCCTCTTTGACAAGCAGTACGAATTCTCCAAGTTCTCTCTCAAGCTAGAAAGTAGAGAAGTTAAGTTTGCAATGTGAAGAAGAGTGAAGAGAAGCCCTGCATTTACATAGGTTGGGCATCCTAGGTCAAGAAGGAATCTCAAGTCCATTCCTACTGGGAACCCAACTCCAAGAACAGTCAAAAGCCCACTCCAATTGGGAACCCAATCTGCAAAAGGAGTCCAACTCACTGAAGGAAGCCTAGTTACAGCTAGACAGCCCAACGGATAATTTACATCTCCTACATGCCACCACGTGCCATGCAGAAGCTGGGGGGCATTTGTGGGAACCGAATTAAATCAGACCCTAGGTCAAATAATTCCTTCCATTTGGGGATTATTTGACCTAATTGAGAGTTATTCAACCTAATTGGGAGTTACTCAATTTAATTGGGGATTACCCAATTAAATGGAATGTTATCTAATTAGGTTGAGAATTGATTTGATTCCTACCATAATTCCCAATTAAATGAAGAGTTACCTAATCAAATTAGGAATTGATTTGATACCTACCACAATTAGGGATTTGATTTACCTTAATAAATCAAATCAATTCCAAATCGAGGAGGAATAATTCATTTCCATCTACAGAATTATTCCTCTGAAACCCTAGCCTCCAAGACCACTATAAAAAGATTATCACACACAAGAGTTGAGGTACGTCTAAAATCTCTACTGAAACTATGCAGAAAATTCCTCTCAAACCCTAACCACCTCCTCTCTCTCCCTCTTTTACATAAGGCTCCGGCTGCTCGATTTACACTATAAACACATCTCCATACCCTATTAGCTATTGTTTTCTATACGATTCAATTGAACTATTCAAGCATCGGAGGGCCTTTGGCCAACACCTCCGGGTGTGGTCCTCTTATTTGTTCTATTTTGCAGGGAGAAATAGGCGGCGAAGAAGAAAGGAGAATCTTTCCAATCGAATATTCTCGTGAGGAAATTTGCTCCCACAAATTCCATTAAAGAAAAATCAAGCAGAGGATTCGAATCCATTATTTAAACTTGTTTTTCTAAAATGTCCCTATTTGAAATTTCGTTCGTATACGGTTTTTTTTTTTTTCCACTTTCCAAAGCCATTGCCATTTGACAAAGAGGGTTCCCATTATAATGCAGATTCATATGTAACAATGTTAATCCTAATCCTTTTAAAACATCACTATAGACTGCTAAGAACCCAACCTGATATTGTTTTGTATATCCACTATCTAGTAGTATCTACGCTGAAGAACGACATCAATCTTTAAACACAAAGGTTACTGAAGTACACTTTTATGAGGTGCATCAGATACCACGATTCGGGCAAGCATTTGCGAAGTGCGATGGATCTCCACAGACAAAACACCTTCTACCAGAGATGGGATCACCAGTTGCTGACACAAAAGTCACACCAGCGGCATCTACTGCACCCCGGCCACCTCTACCATGGCCTTGACTCCGACTGGGGTTCGATGCTGAGGCACTAACATTTACACGCTGAAAACCTCTTCCTCTATTACCATTGTTGATGCTATCCTCCCATCTGCACAAGGAGCAACAAGGATAGAGCAGTAATTTGATAGGTCACCATAAAAAAAATACAGACCAGCATTTTAGGTACTGTATGTTTCATTTAGGTCATCTCCATCCAGATGAAAACCTCAATCTAGAGCTGTCTGTTAGAGACAAGCTTCTACTAAAGTATCGCTCAAGGCAGGCCACAATGATCATTTAGACAGAGTAGGCATGAAACATTGTGGCTACCTGTGAAGCCCATTTGACAGCTCTTCCAAAAAAGCAATCAAATATGGCCTGTTTGGTAACACTTCCATTTTTGGTTTCAATTTTTTATTTTTAATTAAAAGAGAGGAAATCCATAGGAGAAAAAAAGGAGAAAGAAAGGAGGACGAAGGGGAGGAGGGATGGTACCTAAAATGAAAACCAAAAACCAAAAAATAAAAGCAATTCGAACTAGATTTCATTTTCATGTTTCTATTTCACACATTCTCTTTTTCTCCTTATCCTCCCTCCTCCCTCCTTCCTCCCATATATATTCCCTCTATCATTAACTACCCAAAAAAAAAAAAAAAAAAACCTGGAAACTAAAAACCAAATACTAAGAGTTCCAATGGTCCCTAATGAAGCAATTTGAAGTACATGATATATATTGGGTACATACACAAAGAAGTTGCACGCCTGCGACTGACATGAGTAGAATTTTCTTCCTCTGTTAGTCGTCGTATTAGCAGTTCGTAAAGCACACAGTGCACCACATGCACTACATGAGATTGACACTTGCCCTGCTAAATACACACCATTATCAAAACACATTAGTTCGATCAAGTGGGGCTTGAAGTTAAATGGGATATAAACAAAATAATGAAGCGCGGGGCAGGTGAGCCAGGGGGGCTCATCTGGTAATGTGCTTTAGTAATTCAGAGAATCAATAATCCCGAACATGATGTCTTCTGCTTGAATCCTAAAATCTCCCAAAATAGTTTGAAATTATGCTCATATAGGTGCTAGATCTACATGTTAGGGTGGTGTTTACTGTTGAGAATAGATGGATATATCATATCATGGAGGCTTTTTGAGATAATTCGTACCTTATCGTCACCACCATAAAGAGGCATATGTTAAGCCTTCATGTCGGTAACCTCACACTGGAACCAGCATAATATATTCCCAAAAGGTGTCATACACTTTAATTTAATAGTTCCTAAGAAGAATTCTATTTCCCTAAAACTTCCAAACCTATAACGTTGATGACATGTTCCATTTTCATACTGTCCTCTAACATTATATGATCATTTGCTCCCATCCTCAACGATTATACTTGTCTTGGTCACTTAGTCTATGCAACAGCTTCTGACAAAATATGAACTCAAAAAATATAAATGGAAGTTCAGCAGTCATACCACTTTGAACATTCATAGATTGAGGCCTCGAACTTCGAGGACCTGAAGATTGGGAAGGGCAATTGCCTGAAGAATGCCCTGTTTGATGACAGTATATGCAAGCACCCTGCCTGGTATTACTTCGTTGGACATTGTTTGGCATTGCTGGCCCACCACGCCCTCTCGCTGAAGAACATATTATACATCTTGTCAAAAGATTGGTATTTCACTTATTGGTGACACATAACCAAAATAATATAAGCAATCTTCAGTTGGAGGAGGTAGTTAACACTCGGTACACGAAATTTTAAATATTGTACATAAACACCTTGAATAGGCAACTTTTTCCAGATTTATATGCTGTCGAATGATGAATATAGGACAACTATAAAATTAGTTATACTACAGGTTTTGTTGAAGCAACACATCTTCTACTATCTAAAAATGCTTCACACTTATGCTTAAAATATCTTTTCACATTCATGATCTGAGAACTGATCTTTATCCGCTAACTCTATCTTATCACAAAATTTAAGCTAGGTGTCATACCATTCCACCAATTTTTCTTTTATGCACTGTAATAAACAGCACTCCAAGAAACAACGCTTTCAAATATAAATTCGAATTTCTGATTAGTTTTCAATAAAATTTTCTCCTAAACTATTTAGCATATTGATTATAAGAGATGAATAAATTTCATCTGCATTGTGTAATTTAGATAAAAATTAGAAGATGAAAACCCCTACACCAAGAACTTTTTCTCCCAAGTTGTTCCACTTTTTCATTTATTTTGGACATTTATCATCTTCTTAGTTAATTTTCATCACTTCAGTCCTCAACTAGTAACGATAGCTGGAGACACATGTGAAAATATTAATGTAATAGAAGCATTATAATGAGAAGTCCAAGTGACAAGAATCATCAAATTAACGGAAATAGGATGTGTTACAAAGTGCAACATTCAAGAGCACATAGAAGTTGTTCATTTACAAGTCAAAATAATGTTATTGACTTTCAGTAGACAACTTTTTCACATTATAGATATCACCCACTGTTACCAGGAGAATGGAGAGTTGTCTGCTCAGCGGTAGGTGAAATAAGTATATTCTTGACCATATGTAAAGTTCAACAAAGGGCACATTTGGCCCCAAAGTGCACTCTTATTAAGGTTGTGTTTTGGGTTATAAGTACAGATTTAGTAAGTACACTTTTATCAAGACTGCAAGTTTACTGTTAGTTAAAGAGTTATGTGTAAATTCTGAAAGGGCAAGGTAGATCTTGTAATTACACTAAACCACAAGAGGCGTAGTGTATTAACTCTTTTGATTATTACTGATAAAAGAGCAAAAGATAAAATTGGAGAACCAAATTCTAATGATTTAGAGTGCGCATGCACCATATTTTGGGTGGTTCCGAACCGTGATATGGCGTAAGGGGTGTAGTGATCCCGGTAAAACTGATATTACCTTTCTGAGTAATTCTTGAATAAGAAAAGACAATCCAAAAACAACATACCCATAAAGATTCTTACTAATGCAAATTTCAGAATACAGCAGACAATTCCAGACATGAGTTCCACTCCTAAGTTTAAAAAAAATAATAATAATAATAATACAGCAAATGATCCACTAATCCAGAGTTCTAAATATATCCCATTTTTTAGATATGATAATTATTTGCATAAATAGAAAACTAAGCATATGAGGGTCAGAGTAGTGGGCGGTACCCAAGAAAAATGATGGAAAGAAAATATGAAACTAAAAGGCTACTATAATTTGTACAAAGATAATGCAAAGATAGCATCAGTAACAAAATTCATATACAAATTGGTCATAATCATGAAAAAATCAATTATTTTACACAAATTCAAACAGTTGCTCAAAACAAACAAACCTGACAACCGAGAACCAGTTCCACAGATTTCTGTCAACTGTCTAAGAGTTTCATCACAGCCACCAATGCAACCTGATTACATGTATTCATGAATTTCCATGATAGACCAACTGAAGCAAAATACTCTACCAAGAAAAAATGTATGGTGTAAGGGGGTGACATTGAGAATGTTTGTGTGTACAAGCATATATATGTTAGAATTCTGGGCCAAAGTGTCTGCACAGAAGTGGAAACAATAAGCAAATTTGATGAGTAAATGGAAACCACAGGAAAAAGAACAAGGAATGGCTTCTATTCAAAAGTTAGAGATGGATCTATTGAGGAAAAACTGATGGCCTGAAAATTCAGTGTTTGTTAGTTGCTGTGATTGGAAAGGCTGATGGAAGCACTCTACCTCAAAGATATTTAAGCAGTTAATGTGAAATATGATATTAATACATTGGATGATTGTCTGGGGCAGGGAAAAGAACTCGATATAGGATGTATTTAAACATGCCCATCTTACTTTGGAGTCGCACTTACCCAAATGATTGGCACTGTAGTCTGGTGGTATTTCCAGCCGGCGAAATGTAAATTGAATCAAGTAAACAGGACCTGAAAAATTAATATTACATGGAAGAAAATGAGATCTGAAACACGAGGATTAGTCACACACATAATATTGCACAACGTGTGCCACATGATTCTTTAAAGCAGGTGAACTACATAAACAGTTCATGTGAGCACCAAAATTAAAATAATGCAGTAGTGCAACACCATGTGTATTCAGGTGAGTCCCTTTCAATTGATGTATTTAGAAAGGTCGGTGAAAGATTAGGAACAGGCTTCTCAAAGGCTGTTGATACACGTTCTGAATACTAGCTGGACCCACCACCACCCACATGAGCAGATAACATGGATACAGGTAGGAGGCATGTCTCCTAGTTTTGGATACAACAATATCAAAGTTACCTAAAAGATGTAATTCTTAATGATTTCCTTATGCTATGAATATTAGAAGTGGGTTCAATTTCACAAAGAAATTGTAACAGCTTATATAGACTCCAAATTCAGGGTATTAGATGAAATGAACGTTAATAGCTAGAGGATAGTTGAATTTTCCATCTACATATAAAAGCACAAAAACTAATAGTTAAGCGCATGTTGAATAGCATTTGTTTCATTTATTTAGGTAACTTTAAAGAAATAAATAATAATAATAATAATAATAAAAAGGAACCTGGAGTGCAGGAATTGCAAACGTTAGTTGTTACAGCTGCTTCTGATACAGAACCAGGGAGCCAGACAACATTCCTACACTAAAAATATGTACCAAACAGGTATTACAATTATTATGACCACAGTGATGTTACAAAAAATGAAATATGATGTAGTCTCATAAAGTTTCTCAGACTTCCTATTTTAAAAGAAATAAACAGTTCCAATCTGGAGAAGCAAGAAATTGACAGAAAAATAGACAAAAGTAAAAGAATGAAAGAGTTGGACTCAATGACCTGATCTGCCACTGCTCTTTTTCATTTTATTTTGTTGAGAAGAAAAAATGTTTATTAGTGAAAAGGAAATTACATCCATGGACAGGCAGTCAAAAGCAACACAAATGAAACTATAAAACTCCTGTTTTACAAAAAGAGTCATCAACGATAAGCTACAACGTATTACAACTAAGAACCATTTATCAATAATTACAACATATGAAAAGCTTCACCAATATTGTCCACAATTTTCTTCCCTTTGTTTTTGACAAATTGTTTACACCAAGTCCGAACAAAACTTTGTCCAAACATGCAATTTACAATAGAATAAATGTATTATCGACAAGGACACTAACCTGAGGAAAACCCAAGCATCCAACCATGAAATTCCCATCCTGTACAGAGGAAGCATAACAAAGTAATAAGTTTAAAATTCTGGAATTTGTAAAATTTCTTGTTTGAATATCCTAATTCACATGTGATACCGGTGATTGAGATGGTGGTGGCAGTGCAAGTTATGGTCGCAATGAGAGTGATAGTGATGATGGTGCCAGTGACAAAGGTGGAGGCTGTGGTTGTGGTAGTGGAGATGGTGGTGGTGAGGTGTGGTTTGTACGGGTGCTGTTAGCAGCGACAATAATTGTAATGCTGAAGGTAGGAATGGTGGGAGCGAGGTGGCGATGGTAGTGGTGGCAGTGAGACAGGGCAGCAGCAGCACTGGAGGCAGGATGGTGGGGTTTTTGGGGGTAGGGGGGGCTGGCAGCAGTGGTGGAGGAAATGAGCAGGTTGGAGTGGGGGTAAGGGTCAGTTGCAGTGATGGTGAAGTCGGTGACAAGGTGGTGGCAGTGAGGCAGTAGCTGCGGTGGCAGCCGCTTTGATGGTATTACGTTTGGGATTTTTCTTGCAATCTCATTGTCACGAGATTTGGGAAATGACATCTACTTAAATGGAATTATGTCGGAACTTATGACCCTCACATTCCATATGTTCCATTCTACACTGAATTTCATGATTCCTTTTTTATGATACCAAGCAAGCAAATTAGACATTATCATTTTCCAAATCTTGACTTTTGCCTAAACAATGATATTAATTTCCTCATCCGAACACTGCAAAGGATATCCATTATGAGAGTGTGGAGAGACATAAGTTCAACAAACAAAAGCATCACTTTTTCTCCAAAGGTCTGGTAGAAGATGAACATGTGATGATGAAGCTTATGGATTGAGGATGGCAAATTCTAAGAAAATTTCAAGCAAGAAACTTAGGAAAGAGTCAAACATATTTGAATTAGAGATTTTTATGATATAAATAATTACCCTATTTTGCCTAAGCACCATATCTGCTTCCTGGCAAAGGCCACATCGCCGAACAAACTCTCCAGATACATGCTGCTCGTCTCCACCAGACCTATTCGATCTGCATAAAAGGTGAATGGTGCATCATCATAGCAAAATATATACACCGGAGAAACAGGGAAAAAGTAAAATTACCTCTCAAAGAATACTGCCATGGCTTCAAAGAGTTTTACTTTGTTCAACCTTGCCTACAATCATTTCCAGGTTTTGTGAAAATCAAGGATCAAATCCATCAAGTTACTGAAATTTCTAATTTTTGTAGCCACCAACATCAACAAGGGGTGGAAGGATATTAGTGACATCTTCGCAATAAGACACAGATTTTAACGGTTTTTGGTGTCAATCAGAACTCCCAAATTATTTTCAAAGGTTTTTGGGTGGAAATTATTCCATGTAAATTTAAAAGGCTAAAGAATTGGTTTCTAGAAAAGACACTCTTAATAAATAAGTTTGACAGTAGAAAGCTAGCTATAGTGGGAACGTAGGTAATGTAAAAATAATTTTCATACTATGTATGAATGAAGCAGTTTGAAGTAAGTTGTTCGGCTAGAGGTACAAAGAATACTATCCTTATGGAATAAAAATATGTTGCACTCTAGAATCCAAGTTTCAAGACCATATATGTGTCAGTCGCACTGCTTTCATCCTATGCATATATATATTTCACGAATATAGTAATTGGTTTAGCATTTCCTAAATTTTGTTTATCCATGTTTGATGCGGACATCAGTGACAAACCTTTTAAGGTTTACCAAAGAAGGAAGAAACGATCAGCCAAGCCAACATTATCATTATGGTTAGGGTGAAATCTGAGTTTCCAGATTTCAATAGGAAAACTATTTTTTTTCCAGATTCCAGATTTCACTAGGATTTCTAGATTTTCCAGATTTTTTACTAAGTTTTAGCTTCCAGTTTTTAGTAGGATTTGATTTAAGTTTCCTAGCTTGTTTGGATTGGTTCCTTTGTGGATTAGGATTCCTTTTTAGTAAGGGATTTTTTTTCCTTTTGTCTCTAGGTTTAGTTTGCTATAAATACTCCCTATGTAGTTCATAAAATGGGGATTTGAGATATTAAGAAAAGTTTATTTTCCAGAGATTGGAGACTCCTTGGTGTGAAGCCAAACTCTTTTGGTGTGAAGCCAAGGCATCTTTTACCACCTAGTTTCTGTTTTTCCATTGTTTTCGCTTCCGCTAAATTACCCAAATACTCGACTCACCCATATCCTACATCAATGTTTTTTGATAAATGTTCTGTACCTGATATTTGATTTAGTATTTGATATTTTGCTGATATTTTCATAAGTCAGAACTACCAGAAGTTCCGTCAACACTACAATTTTCATCCTTGGTGATAATTGGTCTAAAGTCTAATAGTTGGAACAAAATTAAAGTGCACAGGAAATTAAAATCATGAAAGGCAGTAAAACATGTGTATATACGTGTGCATGAGAATAGTATCATGGAAAATATATATATATATATACACACACACTTAACAGTACGTGAAAAAGCCAACTACAAACTTACATCTAGGAAGCAAGCTTTCATTTGCTGCAAGCAAGTTTCCAAAACTTCAGCTTTGCTCTTGGCACCTTCGCTAACTGCTTTCATGTCACGCTCCATAACAGCTCTAAGGTAGGGTTTCCAGAGTTTATACCTAGGAAGTAAAGATTCCCATAAATTTGATCACCATCAAATTTGAAAGACACATCAGTGAGAAAATATTACTTCCCTAGAGATTAAGTCATCAAAAATCATGGGAAACAAAAGTATCTGCAACTAAGTAGTGTTGTTTTTTCAGAAGAAACAAAGTTGATTGAACATATAAAACTGTACAATAATACAAGAGCAGAGGACTAGAAGTCCACTTCAAACAACAAATGAAGAAAATAAAGCATTAGACAGCTCCAATAAAAGAGGTCTAATGCCTACCCTCCCAATATAAAGTGAAAAGCAATAAACCCTCAACTCCAAATGAGTTCCGGCTGCTCAAAACCCAAATCCCAGGTAGCTCTAAGCTTTCACCCCAGGTAACATCAACAACTCTAAGCCACCAATCACCCAAGTTTCCAACTTCCATGAGCAAGAAGGATTTTTCCCAGAAATAGTTTAATATATATATCTTATATTATTATAATTCGAGTAACAAATGACTTACACCTCAACGCCTTGCAAGTACTAAAATGCTCATATAACACCTTTGCCTTGACAACATTATACCCAGACACTCTAAGAATATGACTATAAAGGATATTTATTTTGATATGCTCATGGTGACATTTCTGTTGCAATGTTTTCATTTTCACTGTACAAAATTGTTTTATCATTTTTACAAAGGGAGTGGTAAATGCAAGTATATGAAACTACAGATACATGTACATGCTTGTGTATATGGGTCCAGCTACCCTTCAGTTCTGGACAGGATGGAGAGGATTGATCCAAATCAAGACCATTAATAGCTTGAAGGTCCTGCATGGAGCCAGCCCCAATCCTAGGGTTCTGGAGTCTGGGCCTTGATGGTACAAATTCAAGATTTCTCCATTTTTCATACAAAACGAGAGGAGCCTATTCCTATTTATATACCAATACCATACTAGCATGCAAATATTCATTCAGTTATAAAATATCTCATTTTGATAATATAACAAGTTGTACAGATTTCCAGGTGTGCTAACAAAAATCAAAAGAAACCTCCATAAAAATCCTTGAATTATTTTCTTGTGGAAAAAATAAAAACTGATCCCAATGTGTTTGAGATAAGTAGATTAAGATTGAAGATTAATTTGAAATTCTTACCCCATGTCATCATATCCCATCACCAACGCTTCACCCTGAAATCATGTCAAATTATCAATAGAAACCCCATTTCATTTCCTAGTAGGATGCAACAGAGAATGGTATGTCAAAGTTCACCTATCTTTGAAACATTTAGAAAATAAAATAAAAGCTACTAGAAACTCACAATTATTTCCTGCTACGCTAAGAAGATTTTGAAATATTATAAATTTAAAACTAGCATATTAAACCCAGTCAGGATAGAGAGGCTGGACAGAAGTCAATAAAGCCATGTTAGGATGTGGCATGCAATGTGTCAAGGTTCTTATTGATATGAAATAAGGAACCTCTTTTAGAATTTCAACTTAGCAAAAGGAGAAAAAGCGGAAGTGAAGTCCTTCCTTGGAACCTAAAGCCCTTACCAACAGGGATTTTAGAAGTCAATTGTACCATCGACTATTCAATTGATATTTTAAAAGATTTTAAGGAAGTTTAAAAGTTCAGGTGTATTCAATCACAATTTTACAGAAGTCTATACAATTATGGGTGTATTCAATTCAGACTTTTAAACTCCATTCAAATTTGGATGTATTCAATCACGACTTTAAAAGACTTCATAAAAATTTGGGTGTATTCAAAAACTCATTGATTTTAAAGGAAATAAAAAAAGTAGTAGATTTCGTTTCATCATAGACTAATTTTAGGCCATGACAAATCTTTGCTTCCCCAAGAGATTTTGATAGGTATATTATTTTTATTCTCAAGATATGATTTCACCACTTCTACTACCACCATCTTATCACAGCTATCAACACCACCGCTGCCGCCACCAGTCATTTTCGCTGCCGCAATCACCACTGCCATTACCGCCACCCCCCAGCACCAGCACCACCACCGCCACCTCCACAACCACCCACTGCCACCGCTACCCCAACTACCAGCCCCACCATCACCCCACCCACCGCCACCACCTCCACCACCACCACTACCCTGATCACCAATTTACCCTGCAGTCTTTTCTCCCACAGGTATGGGAACATCTCTGAAGTTGGGCCTTTAGAACATCCATTTCACATTGTATGGCAGCTACCCAATTTGAATCTTGCAATGCCATTGAGACGGAGCATGGAATACAAATAGTGTGGCTCCCAAGAAGGCCCAATAGGGGGCAGAAAGGCGATAATAAGGGATTGTGTGTAAGTTCATTATTGCCATTTTGGTAACTTGTATGATTCTTTGGCACAACTACTTCAAGGAAAGTTGTGCTTGGTTTCCAGAGAAGTTCATAATCAGAGCGGATGCTGGGGTTACAGGGTTACGACGACATTGCCTATATTAGAAGTGTCATCTATAGGTACCAAGGCTACAACAAGGAGTCCGTCTAGAACTTAGGCTTAGACTCAGAGAGATATTCTAGATACCTAAAAAATCCCTTTCACTTGACCACATATTGTAGGGACTCAAGCAAACCTCTCATATTAAAACATTGTTGGAATAGACCAGTTGTGTCACTAGTAGAATCATGTCATGGGAATCAACTCCATCATGACTTCAACCAACTTCGGGATTATGAAAACCAAATGCACAAAAAACCATTTCTTTCTTTAAAAATCCAAACGCAAGCTCGTTTAAGCCTTGAGTAAGAAAGTGTTGAGCTCCCATTTGAGAGCTTAGCCCCCCAAGCAAGTCTGCCCTCCCAAGACCCCCACATTAGTAAAACTACCATTAGTTTCCATGAATTGGACTTAAAAGAAAAAACACCTGATTATTCCCACTCCAAAATTATCCCATCCTCACTTAGATGAGACCAACAAGGCATTTTATTGAAAAGACCTTTTGAGAACTACATATAACCTTAGAATTTTATTTCCCACTTTCAATTCTAGCACTACCTAATTGTCCTTCCAATCACTAGGATATGAACTGGGAAACGAACAACAAGAGAATAATCATGGGCAAGCAACACAAAAACAAAAACAAAAAACAAAAAAGACAAAAAGAACAAAAAAAACAAAAAGCAAAAATGAAAAAACAATATGAAGAAAAACTACGTGAAGAAGATTAAACAGGATCAAATCAAGCAAAGAATATATCATATAATTGTAGCCAGAAAAAAATTTACAAGATTGGTTGGTGAGAACCGCATGCTTGAGTCCTTAGTTGCGTAAAATCGATCAAGCAGCTTTTTTATGTGATCATGCATTGTTGCATCTGTACCAATGCCCTCCTAATAAATCAAGCAAAAGATCAGAAAATATATTAATATCTGAGAAATATTTACCGTCCACAATGAGGAAAAAACGTGGTCTTTGTCTAAAGAAATGCCTTGAGAAAGGGCATATGTAAAGAACCTTTCAACAAGAAAGTGCTTTTTCAACTCTCTCAAAATGGAATATATTCCAAACTTAATACACCTTTGAAGAAAGTATATATGCAACATATATACATGAACACATGAACAAATATCATTGCAACTGCCTAAGAAAACAACTGAAAATTTCATAGAGTCAATACAAGAATCATAAGCCAGATCAAAATATATTTTCCACCTTGTCCATACAACTCAGCAAATCAGCTTCACTCAAAAGTGGTGGAGGCCTTGTGACTCCTGAATCCAGAGTCAATGTTGTTGGGACAAACTGCAACGTAACCAATTAAGGTTTTAATGTATATCAGATGCATGGGTTTTTATGATGCAGTCAGTCTACAACATAAAGCAGAAGATTTTTATTTTTATTTTCAGCCACTCATAAAGCAGAAGGTTATCCACAAGGTACAGAACGTAAAAAATTGTAATTTGAATTGTTAGAATCTGTGTTTTCTCGTTCTCTGTGTGTGTGTTTAAAAGTATCAAGACAAGTTCTTTAAAATATGGATCTGAGTTTCAATACAAATTTTTGTAGAGATCACACTTTTATGTCCATCACATCATCACACCTACTAGAAACAAGATTGAACTTTTTAAACCATATCATCCATCAAGATTGTTAAAGCTCACCTAATAAAACATACCTCAAAAATCACAAATAGCATAGCCAAACTTTTACTTTCTACAATTTGATAACATAATTGACAATATGGGTAACACAGTTGTATCACTTGATCTAGCAGTTCAGCCACACATTCACTCCTGAAATAATTTATATTAACGGGTAGAACAAATATTTGGATTCATATGCTAGTTTATGGATTCACTCGCTGATAGGACATATTAAATGACTTGTGAAATGGTGACAGAGCTGATCATTTGAACAGGAATGGTATAAAACAATAATTGAACTCCAATTGGAAACTTAAATGAATAGCTTGGTTTAATGATAAATGAACACACCTGTTGTCCAACTTCATACGTTGGTAGCAATGAACCTCCCCATGATTCAAAGCGATAAACATCTAAGTAATTTTTCTGATAAAAAGGAAGGAATTGAATCAAGTACAAAATGCCAAACACTTAGGTTATTTTCCAAACATATAAATGTAGTGCCAAACCTTCAAACAGAGACAGAAGTACTCACAAGTTGTATGAGGACAATGAAAGTGTTGAAAAATAGAAGAACCTCCCTTTTTCTTTGCCATTATTCTTCTCCATAATTTATAAAAGAAATGTAAAGCTAACTTAGGAAATAAAATAGGGAACAAAATTTACTCCTAATTGCATAACCAGCTCCTAAATTACTATATCAGAAGGCTAAGTAATTTATAATCCCATACTTTATTCAAACCCATAATCAAGGATCAATTGAAGGCTTATTTAGTCAACACTTTCCTACTTTCCAACAGAAAGCATATCAAACACACAGCAGGACAGATAAGACTGCAAGGCCCAAGGATACTGCTATTCAACTTTTCAGTCTAGAGGTGGTGTAGGACCAAAAAAGAGAAAATTAGAAGAAAGACAGAACAATGGAAGGGAGAATAAGAGAAATAGTGAAGAGAAATTAAGGAAAATGTAAATTTAATTCATTAATCAAGTCTACTTCCTCGTTAAAGTAGGGCTTATTTGTATAATAGACAATCCAAACTCGATAAGAAAACCCTAAGGTGGTGTTAGGTTGCATAAAAGGAATAGGAATGGGAATGGGTGTCTGATTGGTGGAATAGGAATAGGAACGGGAAGGGGAATAGGAATGGAATGAAATAAAGTCAATTATTTTGTTGAAGAAAGATAGAACTAGAAATGGAATCAATTATGATTCCATTCAGTGTTTTGCTTAACCTTCGATTTAGCATCTAGAGTCCGGGTTCCCCAGAGATAGGTCCAAGTTAGAGGTCATGGGTTTGAGGTCTCAGGCACTCCATTTCATTCATGTTAACAAAACATCACCTAATAGTAATAACAAAATAAATCCTCAAACCCTAAGTCGCGCACATAAGGTACAAAAGAGACTTTCCAAACATAACACCTACATCACCTACATGCAGTTAATGCTTACAGAGTTTCCAACATTTGCACTCAAAATAATAACACTTAGCCAGCGACCTAAGAATTACTCAAGAAAGACAAATTTGCATAATAATAAAAAGTAACACTTAGCCAGCGACCTAAGAATTACTCAAGAAAGACAAATCTGCATTAAAAAAAAGTAACACTTAGCCAGCAACCTAAACAAAAATACTCACTAGCAAATGAATAATAATCATCACGATTCTTTTCCAAAAAAAAACAAAAAGAGAAAAAAAATTCACTACAGTTAAAAATTTGACTCCAAACAGTGAAGAAGAATGAAGACTGGAATAGAAAACTCACAGCTACTATCACTCTCCCTGATGCAAAGAACAATTCGCCAGCAATATCAATTTCAACAGTGGTTTCAGCCCCTACAGCTGGCTGTGAGACACATGCCAAGAAATGGCGAACAACCAGCTCATACAATCTCTGAAAAAGATAAAAAGATGACAATAGGATTCAAGAAAAACAAAAACATGTCTCTCAGCTCAGATCAAATAAAAGTGCAATTGAAGAATATGCGGTGATCAAAAGATCACCTGTGCATGCTTTAGACTACTTACATGGTGATCTTGACTCCATCCTGATTCTCCGGAAGAAAATTTGGTCGGGTGAATAGGTGGATGGGCCTTGTCATCGTGTCCACCATTCCTAGGGTTTCTCCAAAGCCCGGATGCAGGGTCTAACAATCTTTGAGCATATGATCCCCATCCAGGATGCCCTTGTTGCTCTTGTACAATCGCCTACATGAAATTAAGATACAACTGATTAGTTATGCAGCAAAAGGTAAGGAATTATTACCAAAATAGAGCTGCAATGACCAAGATAGAGATGGAAACAATACTACCTTCAATGAGGCTAAAAACCTGAAGAGTGCAAAGGCAATAAAAATGAGAAACTATGCCCTTTTTTTTCCTTTTTCTTGTAAAAGAAGAAACTATGCTAATTTGTGATAACTAGTGTATAAAAGGGAACTTTAAAGGCCTTGAAAAAAAAAATCATTTCACATTCAATGAGTTATAACTTATAATAGCATTTCAACAATAACTGACAGCTCGTTTTGGTAAGTTACTGTTTAGCTTCCCTTCCTGTCAGAGTTTAATTACACTGATGTAGAACCCAGGGAGAGAGAATTGAAAGGGTCAGTCAAAGAGAATAAATAGCTCTACAAGGAAAGTTAAAATTTGAACTTAACTTTTTGTACAGACACATGTTTTATTCTTGTATCTATATGAATTAGTTCTCTCTGGGAATTCTATAAACATTCCTATTCTATATTCTTCATCATTTCTCTCACAATGAATCTGCTTAAATTCACTCTTTATATTTCTAGCTCTTTTATCCAATATATATCAAAATCTTAAATCGAAACAATCCAAATGCTGTCAATAGTTACTACTGCGCGAACCAGTCACATATTTTGGGATTATCAATAGAAGAAAAAGTTACTAACATGCAAATTGGTCCTTTCAGAGAAGCTATCAGTCTCCGTACGAGGGTAACTGATGAAACCAGCTTGGTAAAGCTCTTCTGCCACCTACAATCAGTAAGAGTGAGTGAGTGTAGATATGAGGATGTGATTGAAAACACAACCATAAAAACACGTCAATTGTCATCTAAACTGCATATGCAACTAGAACTTAAGAAATTGGACGATGCCCCACTGTACAGGAAACGATAGACCCCTTTTTTTTTTCTTTTTCTTTTTTCTTTTCCTTTTCTCTGGAAGGGGCTGGGGAAAAAAGAGGAGAGTGCATAACTGATCCAAAACATTTGCAAACATACCCTATAACCAGCTGATTTCAGAAACCCTAAGACATATTTAGCTTCAATCAATGATTAAGAGATTCTTATGAAAATAAATTATGAGACAACCATTGAAAACTCTAAAGCCTAGAGATACTATGAGAGGACTGAATTGGATTGACTAAATGGCTGGATCCAGTAGAAGGTAAAGCCTCAAAAAGTGCAGAACAATGCTTCAGTCTAGAAACCCCAGTGCAGAACCATGCTTCAGCCTAGAAACCCCAGTGCTAATATTGGGGAAGCAGATGGCAGAAGGTTGATGATGTGTATCATTATCACCAATATCCATAATTTAAAAGCATTCACATATAAAGACATGCATGGACGGACAGTCAAATTATTGGGATAAGTATGAAACATATGAAATTGAATTTATCAATTTAAGTTGTAACCCATTGGCATAAAACAGGAAGACACAACATTGTGGCCCAAGTGCTCACCTTCATTGTGTGTTCAGAGCTCATCCGAAAGTATATCGAGGCACGCTTTTCAAGCTGAATGGTATTCAAAGGCGCTGGAGCATACTTCAGCTTCTCCTGTTGTCTCACCTTCGTGACCTGTAAGCAACTGAAAATGTTAAAGCTGAGAGTGCATTAGTTAATATGAAATTAGCAATACACACAAACTCAACATGACTCACAGTAGCAGTAGGTTCCTCAACACACATCTCATAAATTATAACAGCACAAGTGTAATCGAAAAAATGTCCACGCCTGCAAATCTAGAATATTATAAAACTTTAAATGGTTGCTGAAGCTGGAAAGAAGAACATAGAGTCTTCACACTTTACATCCAATTGAATGTAGCAACGCCTTCATCTGATCTGTGTGAACAGTTAATGGTCCAAAATTCCTCCAGCTCATGCGACTGTATCTCCCAATATCGTTCCACAACAAATCCAAG
>NC_024128.1:21293605-21326299 GCF_000346735.1 Prunus mume
AACTGTATTGCATAAAAGGAACAAAAAGTAAAAACACATACATAAGTGTAGACAACTGGATTAAAAAGGGGGACAAATGATAAATGCAGAATTCTCAAACCTGACAAGGACCATAACTTAGAACAAGATTTCTGTCATTTGTAGCAGACTCAATAACAAATGCATCTCTGAGCAGCATAGTCTGAAACCTGGTAAACGAAGCACCAATTCGAAGGTCTATTTCCTGCCAAAGAAAAAAAAAAAAAAGAAGATAAATTTTATCTGACATAGGAAAATAACATGGCCATAAAATGATAGACAAACAATTTTAGTATGAGGACATGATTAACAGTGGTCCCTTGAGTTACTAAGCAAGAGTGATGAAGAAGTAAATGGCCTATAGCACAAAAAACTAACAACCTAATTTTCAGTTCCCTGAAGCATATAGTTTTATATAAACTAGTAAACTAACTTTGAAGTTGCCAAAACAACACAAAGAGAGTCTAGTGATGAAAGGTACTGACTTGCCTAGCATCCACTGCATCCGCAAAGCATTTGTTTGGGTTGACAAGATTCTGCACTGCATCATGGATATCTCTGAAAATAAAAATTAAATCAAATGCTACAGAAACTGATACCCAAGGAAATCGGAAATTTGGAATTTCAAGGAAAGGAACAAAAGAGACTAGGGTACAGCACCTCTCAATCAAAGCTGAGAAACGAGCCCTCCTTAAGGTAAGTTGACGATTTACGGCTGTGCAGACTTCTATCACTTCAAATGCAATGTTTTCTCCTTCTCTATCACAGTCAAGCCACAATACAAGCCATTGGCACCCCCTAGCTACCTCCTCTAACGTCCTCTTGATATCCAACTTGTCCTAAATTATTTGAATTTGAAACCAAGAGACATGTATAATTTCATCAAATTCTGCCCACAGTAAAAAATAAGTGGCAAACATTGCTGCTGCATATTGAATTGCAGATTTACACACCCCTGTTATACCATACATCTTTGACAAGAAGTTATCTCATCACTCTAACGTGCATCCAACAAAATAATAATGTATTTCCATATGATATCCATGAAGCTTCATACTTTTTTATCACATTATCCACAAGCACCTTAATAGTCTCCGTCTCAATCCAGAAATGATGAATTTGTTCAATAAAAATCAAATTTTCAAAATAGTAAAAATTTGCAAATACTTTTCTTATCACACACTCCACACAAAAACACGAGCACCCAAATTTTTCCTACTTACAAACTCTGAACTTGACAAAACCACCAATAAGAAGACAATATATCAAAACCTAGACATACACACTAGACAGAGAGAGAGAGAGAGAGAGAGAGAGAGAGAGAGAGAGAGATTGGGAAGAAATGGAGGAGGTGAGGTGACCTGGGGGACGAACTTGCGGACGGGAGCGGTGAAGAGAACGGCGGGGTCGCAGGCGTGCCACTTGCGGAAGCGGTCTTCAAATTCCAGCTCCATGAGGTGGCCAGTGACGGAGGTGACGAGCATGTGGCAGGGGAGGCCATTGATGGAGTAGTTGAACTCGTAGATTTTGTTGTAGCGGGATCGGCCTTCCCTCATTCTCAGATTTTGGTTCCCTGAGAGTATGCTCGCCACTGACTTCGCCACTGACGGCTTCTCCGCCACATTCAGCACCCTCATTCTTCTCAGCCCTCCTCTCCTCTCCTATCCTCTACAACACCCGCTGCTCCTTCCTTAGATTTACCATTATTAGCTTATTGCGCCTTTTCTCTTTCTTCAACCACACAGAGATCAGACACTGGATTTTCCCGCCCGACTGGAAAGTCCCATTTTGAGGGTTTTTAGCTTTCTTTTTTATTTTCTTTTTTAGTAATGTTTTTTTTTTAAAAAAAAAATTTTAATATAAGCTATATTGGGGAAATTGAACCTAGGAACTTAGGTGTAAAGGTAAAAATGCTCTTAATCATTTAATACACTATACCACACAACATTCTATTTTAAGAACATTAAATGACTTCTCTTTGCGCCTCTTATAGTGCTCGTTGCGTTGTTTTTGGGCACCAAGTAGGGGACTTTTTCTTCCTGCAGCTAATGGGTCGGGCTACCGTAAAAGGCGGACTGAGGAGACCGTCCCTTTGTTTAGGTTCAAAAATTAAGTCTCAAAAATACTTCGAAATGGCAGCAAAGCCTTAGGAAATATTTTGGTTATCTTCACCAACCAAAATAATGGGTGCTTACAGGTGGTTTTGGCATGCTTACAGATAATTTTTTTAGCTCAGCGTAAGTGGCATGTGGCATGGGAGCAAAATCAACATGAGTTTAGCACCTAGAGAGAATTTAGGCTTACTTTATGAGAAAATGAAGTGTTAAAGTAAGAAATGAGATGTTTTGTGAGGGATTTGGCTAAAAAAAAAAGAAAATGAAGAGCATAGTTCTTCTGGCAGCTACCAGAAGAACAAAATGGAGAAGAAGATGAACAGTGCACAAGGTTGCTAGGTTGCTAGGTTTTTGCAAGTTAGAGAGAATGCTTGCTCTCTGAATCTGAATTACCCTCGTTAGGTAGGATAAGCCTCAATTTATAGCCGCTGAAAACCACCATTTTTCAACAAACCCTAATGGCTTCTACCCATTTTGGCTAAGCTTTTTCCTCATTTCTCCTCTTCTTCTTTGACTTCCCTATCTTGGCAAAAATTGCCTCTGTCTATTTGCACGAATTCAGGAAATTTGGGAGCTCAATGCCCCCTTTCCCGTAGCTATTTAGTGGGAACTTCCATTTTTGGCTACTGTTTTTTCTTCTTTCCTTCCCCCTTCTTTGGCCAAATCTGATGAAGAAAAGGAAGTGAAAATATATGTTGGTCCAAATGGTGTTTCTGACAACCTGCAGGCTAGTATTCCTTGGTTCTTTGAGCGTCTCTGGCTTGGAACTTGCTCCCTACATGTGATGGAACCTCCCAGCAGCTTTACTCAATGAATCTGCCAACCTTCCTCACGTGGCTTCTATTTTTTCAAAAGGGTTGAGACTTTTGTGAGTTATTCTTTTGGGTCTTATATAGGCAAGGTGGTTCCCTAAGCAAGTGGGCCTTTTTGTTAAATATTGTGCTTTTTGGTTGTGTCCATAGGCTATTTTGCTTGGGCTATTGGGCTATTTTTCTCTCTTGTGCTCACCCACATGTTTGGGCCTAAAAAATGGGCTTGAGTCTCGAGGCTCCCAAGCAACCCGAGATTTTCCATTTCTCGGCCCATCAATGGGCCTCATGTTGATTTATTATCATCCATGCCACAACCCACTCAAGCAAGCCCGGGTGTGTTTAAGTGGCTTGGGCCCACTTAGACTTGTAGCGTGGTTGGGTGTGAGATAACGATTTCATGCTTGGCATGACATGTCGCTTGGCATGGCATGTCGATTGGCATGTTTTAATTTATCGTCCTGCGATGTTTAATTTGGGCATGGGCTTGTAGAACCGGTATATTTTATCTCAACCCCTAGCGAATTTATTTATTTAGCGTGGCACGTGAACTATAATTCGCATGTGGTAGGTTTTTGAGTACTCTGCTTTCCGCTTTTTCTTAATGGACTGTTGTTTTGCACTAATAATTTATTCGGGCTCAACCATGAATTTTTTGGGTCTCAACAGGGTTGAAGGATCTCGAGCCTCTACATTTAGTGTCTGTACATTTACCAACATTTCACAATAGCTGGACCATTCTTATAATCTAACTGTTTATGACACGACACATCATCATTTGTTTTTTTTTATTTTTCTTTTATAATAAAATTATTTTAAAATTAACAATTATTTTATTGTTCAAAAAAATTAAGTAAATACAAATTAAAAATCATGTTGTTGCAATCATAGGTGGAGGGCTTAGGGTGAGGCTACTCCAATCTTCACATTCATTCATAGTGGATCCTTCTTCTCCCTGTAGCAGGGACATCAATTGGTTGGTGGGTTTCGTCCCCTAACTAGAAGATTGCTTTAGAGCTCACTGGTGTAGCCGTAGTTGGTGGGTGCTTATGGAAAAGGGGAAGGGAAAAGAGGAGTTAGGTTTTCAATGTGCCAAAGCCCTACAGTCCTTGTAACGACTAGGACCACCGAAAGAGACAAGGGCTTGTTTGGTACGCCTTCCTAACTTGGACTGGCTTGGATAAAAAATTATCCCATGTTTGTTGTCATAATGGTTCTAGTTTTAAATGGGACTAATAACCTGGGGCCCACCACATACACCTTCTTAACTGGGCTTAGTGAGACCCGTCTGTGAAGGGGGGACAAATAATCTCCTCCTCATCGCTCGCGACTTCCTCCCCCCTCCACATCTTCGTCTTTGCCATCAGTTCCCACCCCACCACACAGCTCGTCACAGCCATCACCTCCCACTTAAGCACACACCTTGTCACAACCATGGACTCCAACCCTCATCCATGTCAGCTGCTCTCTCTCTCTCTCTCTCTCTCTCTCTGTCTGCTACAAAACCCAAATGGAGGAAATAAATCAATTAATTCAAATCCCCTTTTCTTTTTATGAAATTAGGGAAGAACCTCATAAAACAATAGCTAACCATCAAGCAATTCATCATCAAAGAATCCTCCTAGGTAGAAGCCTCCTCAAAGAAGCAAATTCCCAAATTTAGATTGTGGGGTTTGGGCATGTGGCTATTGAAGAGAAAGGAGGGTGAAGAGAGAAATAGTGAAATAGGAAAATGAGAGAGTATCAAATTTTCAATTAAGAAGTAGAGAGACAAATAGATTGAGAAGAAGTGGAGAAGGAGAGATGAGGGAGAAGAAGAAGATGAAGTCGCAGAGAACGAAAGAAGAAAAGTTAAAAAAACAAAACAAATAAATCCACTTGCCTTTTTTTTTAAATAAAAAATAAAAAAGTCAAAAAATTTAGTCCTAATCCAATCGCGCACCAAACACAGTACAAGTCTTATCCAACTTATGTCAAGCCAAGCCAATCCAAGACAGTCCCAATATTTAGTCTAGTCCATGACAATCCCGCATACCAAACGAGCCCCAAATGTTTTGAGGGAGGCATGACGGTATGAGTGGTGTCGGGGTGGGTAAGGGTGGTGGGGATAGGGATTGGGAAGGGGAGTTGTCTTTTGTAGTTTTTTTTTTTTTAATTTTGGCTTTTATAATTTTTAGTCTTATTTTTTAATTTTAGATTGAATTAAAATTTCTATTACTTCATGTTATTAGATTTTTCAAGATTTGCCGATCTTTGAGCAAAATTCTGTACAGGGAATATTAGTACGTAGATTCTTTAACTCTCGAACTTCCTTCCCCTTCTTCTCCTTCAATCCCAGTGGGAGCAAATAATCCCACTTCCAATCACAAGGCGCCACGTGGACAACAAGAATATAATCTAGGGTAATTAATTGAGCCCATTTATTTTGCCAATTTATTGATACTAAAAATAGGGATATTATCTTAAATATGGTTGGGAATATAATCACCAATTAAAAGATAATATCACAAATTTAGGATATTATCCTATTTCGGAGATATCATCATCAATTAGTAATTTGATCCCAATCAAATCCCTAATTGATTCAATCTCTACAATTTGGGGAAATAATATATTCTTTCCAAATAAAAAGATATTCTTTGAAAAACCATAGATGTCTAGAGCCCTATAAATATATAGCATCATTCAACACACAAGGTAATTCAAAAATTCCTCTCTCAACCTAAAAAAAACTGAAACCTCTCACTCTCTCTCTCTCTCTCCCTAGCCTACGGCCTCCCTAGGCGTCGGCTTCTCCCAAATTTGTCTCTCCCGCATGGCTAAGTGCCACCACACACGGCTCCGGTCACCCGGTTCTCCCCATAAAGAAAACTTCATACCTTTTTTTAACTATTGTTTCTCAAGGATTCAATTGAACTAACTTAGGCTAGCCAACACCCCCAAGGTGTGGTCTTTTACTCATCTTTGGTTTTACAGGAAACGAGGAAGAGAGAGAAGGAAGTTCAAGAGGCAAAGGATCTACAAATGAATATTCTCCCTAATTGATTCAATCAAAACTTATCTTATTTCATAAGGTTTTGGGCCTCAAGGTATAACCTAATTTAATTTTTATCAAACCTAATATAACTTAGTACCTAGTGCACCGATCTAAATAGGAATATAACATTCTCCCACTAGATCAAGCACTAGAGCATTAAGCTTATGTGTTGCAAAAGTTTGATAATCTTTATTGGCCATGAGTTTAAAATAGTTAAGTCATTCCCTTCAAACTATAGTGAAAAGCGATTAGACAAAACGAACTATAGACAAGCACAACTCTTCTTTATTAAAAATATGTCATCTTCTACAATCACATAATGCAATCTCAAAACACATGAAACACCTACAAACGCGAACCTTAACATGTATTGATCCGTAATGTGAATCTTTATGCTTTTTAGTACATATACCCCTTTACGACTTAGCAAGAGTCAATCTGTAATGTTATTAAAATAATAGTATCTCAAAGAGACCATAATCTCACATACGTAAACAAAATGAATAATAAGTTTAAACATCTAAATAGTCAAAATGGTAGGAATTATTTAATAATAAAAACTGTCAACCAAATTAACATCCTTAAATGCAAATCCCTCAATCTAGAAAACAACAAAATAAATATACTAGAAAAATATCAGAATTGGAACAAGAATCCCACTAGATTGCAACAACAAAGCTAGGAAATAATATCATGTTCTCAACATGTCTCAAAAAAATTTCTAAAGGTAGAAACTTTGTAAACGGATCTGCAATCATATCTTGAGTTCTAATATGATCAAACCTGACTAGTTTATTGCTCATGCAGTGAAAAACTGCGACAGTATTGTCATTGTATATCTGTACTGGTCTTGAACTTGAGTCCACCATCTTAATGTCTTTGATAAAATTACTTAACCATACTGCATGAGAAGTGGCTTCATAACAAGCTATGTATTCTGAAAACATAATTGAACTCAAAACATCAGATTGTTTAGCACTCTTCCAAGCAACAACTGCTCTTGCCATTTTGAAAAGAAAACCTGAAGTAAAGATGTAACCATCCTATGCTTTTCCAAGATTGGCATCAACATAGACAACAAGCTCCAAATTCTCTGTGCATCTATAAATCAACATGTAAGCCTTTGTTCTCTATAGGTACCTTAGAATATTCTTTTCAACTATCCAATGTTGCTTTCCTAGATTTGAATGAAATCTCCCCGTCTTGCTATTGTACAAGGCTAGGTCTAGCCTTGTACACACTTGTGCATACATAATGCTTCCAACTAGAGAAGCATATAGCTTGTTCCTCATCTCAGCTTCTCCTTCTTTATTCTTGGGGCAATGCTCTTTCTTCAAATCTCCCTTAGCCAATGAACTTTCTATCCAAAACATATACTCATGTCAAAACGTTTGAGTACCCTTTCAATGTATATTTATATGACAAGCCTAGCAGACCTCGAGCTTGGTCTCTCTGAATTTCAATGCCTAACACAAAAGTAGCTTTTCCCAAATCCTTCATCTCAAAATTATTTGAAAGTAGCTCCTTAGTATGCTTCAATAAATTGTGATCATTTGTAGCCAAAAGTTTATCATCGACATACAACATTAGAAAAATAAATCGGCTCCCACACAAATAAATGCATTAATTGGTTATATTCTCTTCAAAACCATAGGATGAGACAGTTTGATGGAATTTTAAATACCACATCCTGCTTGCTTGCTTTAGTCCATAAATCGCCTTGTCAAGTTTGCAAACCATATGCTCTTTTTCCTCCTTTCAAGTTGCTTCATAAAATTTGGTTCTTCAAGTAAACCATTCAGGAAGACAGTTTTTTACATTCATTTGATGTAAAAACAAGTCATAATGCTCCATCGATGCTATAATTGTGCGTAAATAATCTTTGGTAGAAACTGGGGAAAATAATATATTCTTTCCAAATAAAAAGATATTCTTTGAAAAACCATAGATGTCTAGAGCCCTATAAATATATAGCATCATTCAACACACAAGGTAATTCAAAAATTCCTCTCTCAACCTAAAAAAAACTGAAACCTCTCACTCTCTCTCTCTCTCTCCCTAGCCTACGGCCTCCCTAGGCGTCGGCTTCTCCCAAATTTGTCTCTCCCGCATGGCTAAGTGCCACCACACACGGCTCCGGTCACCCGGTTCTCCCCATAAAGAAAACTTCATACCTTTTTTTAACTATTGTTTCTCAAGGATTCAATTGAACTAACTTAGGCTAGCCAACACCCCCAAGGTGTGGTCTTTTACTCATCTTTGGTTTTACAGGAAACGAGGAAGAGAGAGAAGGAAGTTCAAGAGGCAAAGGATCTACAAATGAATATTCTCCCTAATTGATTCAATCAAAACTTATCTTATTTCATAAGGTTTTGGGCCTCAAGGTATAACCTAATTTAATTTTTATCAAACCTAATATAACTTAGTACCTAGTGCACCGATCTAAATAGGAATATAACATTCTCCCACTAGATCAAGCACTAGAGCATTAAGCTTATGTGTTGCAAAAGTTTGATAATCTTTATTGGCCATGAGTTTAAAATAGTTAAGTCATTCCCTTCAAACTATAGTGAAAAGCGATTAGACAAAACGAACTATAGACAAGCACAACTCTTCTTTATTAAAAATATGTCATCTTCTACAATCACATAATGCAATCTCAAAACACATGAAACACCTACAAACGCGAACCTTAACATGTATTGATCCGTAATGTGAATCTTTATGCTTTTTAGTACATATACCCCTTTACGACTTAGCAAGAGTCAATCTGTAATGTTATTAAAATAATAGTATCTCAAAGAGACCATAATCTCACATACGTAAACAAAATGAATAATAAGTTTAAACATCTAAATAGTCAAAATGGTAGGAATTATTTAATAATAAAAACTGTCAACCAAATTAACATCCTTAAATGCAAATCCCTCAATCTAGAAAACAACAAAATAAATATACTAGAAAAATATCAGAATTGGAACAAGAATCCCACTAGATTGCAACAACAAAGCTAGGAAATAATATCATGTTCTCAACATGTCTCAAAAAAATTTCTAAAGGTAGAAACTTTGTAAACGGATCTGCAATCATATCTTGAGTTCTAATATGATCAAACCTGACTAGTTTATTGCTCATGCAGTGAAAAACTGCGACAGTATTGTCATTGTATATCTGTACTGGTCTTGAACTTGAGTCCACCATCTTAATGTCTTTGATAAAATTACTTAACCATACTGCATGAGAAGTGGCTTCATAACAAGCTATGTATTCTGAAAACATAATTGAACTCAAAACATCAGATTGTTTAGCACTCTTCCAAGCAACAACTGCTCTTGCCATTTTGAAAAGAAAACCTGAAGTAAAGATGTAACCATCCTATGCTTTTCCAAGATTGGCATCAACATAGACAACAAGCTCCAAATTCTCTGTGCATCTATAAATCAACATGTAAGCCTTTGTTCTCTATAGGTACCTTAGAATATTCTTTTCAACTATCCAATGTTGCTTTCCTAGATTTGAATGAAATCTCCCCGTCTTGCTATTGTACAAGGCTAGGTCTAGCCTTGTACACACTTGTGCATACATAATGCTTCCAACTAGAGAAGCATATAGCTTGTTCCTCATCTCAGCTTCTCCTTCTTTATTCTTGGGGCAATGCTCTTTCTTCAAATCTCCCTTAGCCAATGAACTTTCTATCCAAAACATATACTCATGTCAAAACGTTTGAGTACCCTTTCAATGTATATTTATATGACAAGCCTAGCAGACCTCGAGCTTGGTCTCTCTGAATTTCAATGCCTAACACAAAAGTAGCTTTTCCCAAATCCTTCATCTCAAAATTATTTGAAAGTAGCTCCTTAGTATGCTTCAATAAATTGTGATCATTTGTAGCCAAAAGTTTATCATCGACATACAACATTAGAAAAATAAATCGGCTCCCACACAAATAAATGCATTAATTGGTTATATTCTCTTCAAAACCATAGGATGAGACAGTTTGATGGAATTTTAAATACCACATCCTGCTTGCTTGCTTTAGTCCATAAATCGCCTTGTCAAGTTTGCAAACCATATGCTCTTTTTCCTCCTTTCAAGTTGCTTCATAAAATTTGGTTCTTCAAGTAAACCATTCAGGAAGACAGTTTTTTACATTCATTTGATGTAAAAACAAGTCATAATGCTCCATCGATGCTATAATTGTGCGTAAATAATCTTTGGTAGAAACTGGGGAAAAAGTCTCAGTGTAGTCAATTCCCTCTCTTTGGGTGAATCCTTTTGCTACCAATCTAGCCTTAAATCTTTTGATTTCTCCATCATTATCCTTCTTTGTTTTAAATACCCATTTTGAGCCTACCAATTTCTAGTTCTTATGAGGTTCAACTAATTCTCATACTTAATTATTCTTCATGCTTTCGAGTTCATTTAACATTGATTCCCTCCATTTTTCTGCATTTTGACTCTCCATGGCTTATTTAAAACTTGTTGGATCATCCTTATATCTGATGTCAAAATATGTTTCCTGTAGGTACACATAATTTGAATTTGATGTGTATCTTCTTGGTCTGTCAAATCTCCTCAATTGTATTGGTTTTATTAATTTTTTTATTTGAGGATTTTTTGTAGCTTGTTCTTGTTGTTGGTCAACTGGTTCTTCGAATTGTGGAGGCTCCAATTGATCATTCTAAGGGGCTGGTGTGATATCACTTAAGGGAATCAATGGTGTAACATGTGGTTCAGCATTCTCAATCACAGCTACATCCCCTTTTTCTTCAAAAATAAAATCTTCATTCCCAGTAGCATTCTCCTCACGTTCTATAGACTTTGCACAACCAGTCTCAACAATTCGAACCATAGTTTGGAGAATAAAATCTAGAACTCTTTGGCCTTGTAAGATAACCAATAAAATAGCAGCTAATAGTTTTAGGATCAAGCTTTTTCTCTTGAGGGTTATAGATTCTAACTTCAGCCCAACAACCCCATACATGAAGATGTCACAAGTTATGTTTTCTGGTGGTCCAAATTTTGAAAGATGTCTTAGCCACGGATTTATTAGGCACTCTATTAAGTATGTAGTTTGTTGTTTTGATCGCCTCTTCCCAAAGATGCATAGGCAAATTAGTTTTGGAAATCGTGCTACAAACCATATCCTTCAAAGTTCGATTTCTTCCCTCAGCCACACCATTCTATTGCGGAGTTTCTGGCGTTATGTACTGAGCATTTATTCCATTATCTTGTAGATACCTAGCAAAAGATCTAGCACATCATCCTCCTTCATCAAAACATCTTCCTTTATCAAAACGTCCATAATATTCACCCCCTCTATCTGACCTTGCAATTTTGATCTTTTTGTCAAGTTGTCTTTCAACTTAAGTTTGAAAATTTTTGAGCATCTCAAAAGCTTGAGATTTTTCTGCTACGAGGTATAGATAACCAAAATAAGAATGGTCATTTATAAAAGTGATAAAAAAATCGATTTCCATCAATTGTTTGATAAGGGAATGGTCCACAAATATTTGTGTGGATGATCTTCAAAAGATCACCATTGCGAGTTGCACATTTCTTTTTAGTTTTAGTGAGTTTTCCTTTAACATATTCAATACAAATCTCGTTATCACTGAAATTCAATGGTGGCAAGACTTGTTCTTTAATAATAATTTTCATTCTTTCTTTTGAAACGTGCCCTAAACATCTATGTCATAACCTAGTGAATGTTCCTTCACTGCTAATCCTTTTCGCACTCAATTTAGGCATTAAAACTTCACCATCTTTATTGTAATTGAGACAATATAATCCATTTGAGAGAAAACCAGTAGCAAGAACATTAGATTTTTGAGATAATGTGAAGCCATCTTTATTGAATTCAGAAACAAAACCAAGTCTTGATAATCTTGGAACATAAATTAAATTCCTCTTCATTGAGGTACTAAAACTACATCATCCAACTCTAAAAATCATGAATCCAACTTCATGTTAATAACTCCAATGACTTCCACATCTACTTGCTCTCCATTCCCCAAGAACATCCAAAACTTTACAATGATCCTGAGACTGTCCATTGTAGCTGTGTACTTCTTTATGAGTCATCCATAAAGTTGATGGTGTCGCTACGCCTCAACCCTTTTTCGTAGCAATTCATCTTCGTCCAGCTTCTTAATTAGCTCCTTTATATTCTTTATTAGAACCTCATACATGACAAGTTGACACGAGTAGCACATATTAAACGCTAGATGCTTCTCCTTTTTCCTAAGCTTTTGGAGCTGTACTATAAGACACATAGATGAAATGACTAGCTTGAATTAAATACAATCATGAGTGAGCTCATAATCAATCTCATTCATTTTGAGAATAACTTTAAAATCTGATACAGTGAATTTTTCCATTTGCGAGAAATTGATTGAGGAAGGATTCGATGCTATAAGGATTTGCAAAAGGAAGTATAAGTACTTTCCAAAAAACCGATTCGCAATTTGTTAAGAGAAAACAGTTTTTCAATTTAACTTTAATCCACAAAACTAACAGGTAATAGATACAAGTTTCCTTAATTAAGTATCACACCTTTGTGGCAGGAGATTACTTATAACTTACAAACAGATTACGTGTTATTTTGTGTCATCATAAATATATTACAGGATAGATTCTATTTGTTGAACAAACTTATCAAGTAATTTAGGTATGATGCAATTTTATTATTTCGTTAGGGTTTGAGTATTTAGGTTTGGTTTTGTTATGAAAAATTTGTTGATTCTCATAACAAAAACAAGTTCCTATCTAGCACATAGTATAACCAAACAAAACTCAATCTAAGAGAAAACCCTAAAATTGTTGTGAACAATGATTATGACGTGAACAATGTTTCTGTTTTGAAAAGTGTGTTAGGGGTTTTCAGTGTCCCTAATGAATGACATAAGTAACAGAACCTACTGCTTTACAGTGACGTAAGGCCGAGTTTAAAGTTTTGAAGATATGAAAAGTCAATTGAAACATGTTTTTTTCCAAATTCTTTAATATTCATAGTATTTAGAAAACATGTTTAATCTGTCGTAAATTTTTTTAAATATAACCAAAATATTCATGGCATCAACGAAAAGAAAATCACCATGTGCTCTTATACTAACTATTAGAATTTCTATATAAGTGTTCATGATCTTTCACACAACCTAAAATGCATAAAAGACATACCTGACATCATCTTCCTTGAGTACACAATCTTCGAACTCATTCAATCGCAGCAGCAACAACTCTAGCAAAAGACAGGAACGACTTAAGACTTCTGCTATTTCTCATAAACTGTTTCAGCTCTCTGTTTATGATGAGATTAGGGTTAGAGAACGTATTTGATGAGAGCAGGGTCTTAAGCTTATATAAGGCTAGGTCAAGTCGTCTCTACTCATCACCAAGGCCGAATTGACTAAAGGCTCGTTTTGGAGTGCTTCTTCTTGAAGCGCTTATGCTAGTAGCGGTTATGTCAGTAGCGCTTATGACATAAAGACTTCTACAAAGAAGTAGTTTGTCGTTTGAATGTCACATTTAAAAATGTTTTTATATTATATAAAAGCACTTTTGATATTTTGTTGAGAGTTTGGCTAACATAGTAAAAGCGCTTTTAAAAGTTCTTTCAAAAATATAAAGAATCTCAAAATACTATAATAAATATAGGAAATATATAAAACAAAATAAAAAGAGGAAAAAAAAAAGTAAGGAAGGGTATTTTGGCATTTTAAAAATTAAATATCGGCATTTTCGGCATATCTCAAGTGCTTCTTCCAAAACCACTCCAAGTGCATTTGGATCTCACCCAAAGCGCTTTTGCAATTTTTGCCAAACACCATTTTTTATAGACAGAAGCGCTTTCACCCATTTAGAAGCGCTTTTCGCTGATCCAAAAGCACTCCCAAAAGAGCCCTAACACTCTAAGCCCATCAACGGTTCGCACAAAAGGAAATAACCTATCAAACTTGATATAACTTAGAATCTAGTGCACCGATCTAAATAGGAATATAACATATTTTTCTTTGTGTTCTATTTGTGATGGTGTTAATTATTTTCTGTTTCTCTATTACTATGTCCTTTGATTTAATGAAGATTTACTCTCGGAGATCAGAACAAGAGATTTGAAGGATTAATTTTCTGTTATTTTGTGTCATTTTGTTTTATTTATAATGGTGTTAATTATTTTCTATTTCTCTGTTACTATTGCCTCATTCTTTTTTTTTTCTTTTTTTTTTCTCATGAATATTCACTCTCAGAGATCAGAACAAGAGATTTGAAGGTATGTTTTAATCTATTATGTTTCTATATCTTCCAATTTTAATTATTCCTTTAAATCATTTGAGAGAAAACCAGTAGCAAGAACATTAGATTTTTGAGATAATGTGAAGCCATCTTTATTGAATTCAGAAACAAAACCAAGTCTTGATAATCTTGGAACATAAATTAAATTCCTCTTCATTGAGGTACTAAAACTACATCATCCAACTCTAAAAATCATGAATCCAACTTCATGTTAATAACTCCAATGACTTCCACATCTACTTGCTCTCCATTCCCCAAGAACATCCAAAACTTTACAATGATCCTGAGACTGTCCATTGTAGCTGTGTACTTCTTTATGAGTCATCCATAAAGTTGATGGTGTCGCTACGCCTCAACCCTTTTTCGTAGCAATTCATCTTCGTCCAGCTTCTTAATTAGCTCCTTTATATTCTTTATTAGAACCTCATACATGACAAGTTGACACGAGTAGCACATATTAAACGCTAGATGCTTCTCCTTTTTCCTAAGCTTTTGGAGCTGTACTATAAGACACATAGATGAAATGACTAGCTTGAATTAAATACAATCATGAGTGAGCTCATAATCAATCTCATTCATTTTGAGAATAACTTTAAAATCTGATACAGTGAATTTTTCCATTTGCGAGAAATTGATTGAGGAAGGATTCGATGCTATAAGGATTTGCAAAAGGAAGTATAAGTACTTTCCAAAAAACCGATTCGCAATTTGTTAAGAGAAAACAGTTTTTCAATTTAACTTTAATCCACAAAACTAACAGGTAATAGATACAAGTTTCCTTAATTAAGTATCACACCTTTGTGGCAGGAGATTACTTATAACTTACAAACAGATTACGTGTTATTTTGTGTCATCATAAATATATTACAGGATAGATTCTATTTGTTGAACAAACTTATCAAGTAATTTAGGTATGATGCAATTTTATTATTTCGTTAGGGTTTGAGTATTTAGGTTTGGTTTTGTTATGAAAAATTTGTTGATTCTCATAACAAAAACAAGTTCCTATCTAGCACATAGTATAACCAAACAAAACTCAATCTAAGAGAAAACCCTAAAATTGTTGTGAACAATGATTATGACGTGAACAATGTTTCTGTTTTGAAAAGTGTGTTAGGGGTTTTCAGTGTCCCTAATGAATGACATAAGTAACAGAACCTACTGCTTTACAGTGACGTAAGGCCGAGTTTAAAGTTTTGAAGATATGAAAAGTCAATTGAAACATGTTTTTTTCCAAATTCTTTAATATTCATAGTATTTAGAAAACATGTTTAATCTGTCGTAAATTTTTTTAAATATAACCAAAATATTCATGGCATCAACGAAAAGAAAATCACCATGTGCTCTTATACTAACTATTAGAATTTCTATATAAGTGTTCATGATCTTTCACACAACCTAAAATGCATAAAAGACATACCTGACATCATCTTCCTTGAGTACACAATCTTCGAACTCATTCAATCGCAGCAGCAACAACTCTAGCAAAAGACAGGAACGACTTAAGACTTCTGCTATTTCTCATAAACTGTTTCAGCTCTCTGTTTATGATGAGATTAGGGTTAGAGAACGTATTTGATGAGAGCAGGGTCTTAAGCTTATATAAGGCTAGGTCAAGTCGTCTCTACTCATCACCAAGGCCGAATTGACTAAAGGCTCGTTTTGGAGTGCTTCTTCTTGAAGCGCTTATGCTAGTAGCGGTTATGTCAGTAGCGCTTATGACATAAAGACTTCTACAAAGAAGTAGTTTGTCGTTTGAATGTCACATTTAAAAATGTTTTTATATTATATAAAAGCACTTTTGATATTTTGTTGAGAGTTTGGCTAACATAGTAAAAGCGCTTTTAAAAGTTCTTTCAAAAATATAAAGAATCTCAAAATACTATAATAAATATAGGAAATATATAAAACAAAATAAAAAGAGGAAAAAAAAAAGTAAGGAAGGGTATTTTGGCATTTTAAAAATTAAATATCGGCATTTTCGGCATATCTCAAGTGCTTCTTCCAAAACCACTCCAAGTGCATTTGGATCTCACCCAAAGCGCTTTTGCAATTTTTGCCAAACACCATTTTTTATAGACAGAAGCGCTTTCACCCATTTAGAAGCGCTTTTCGCTGATCCAAAAGCACTCCCAAAAGAGCCCTAACACTCTAAGCCCATCAACGGTTCGCACAAAAGGAAATAACCTATCAAACTTGATATAACTTAGAATCTAGTGCACCGATCTAAATAGGAATATAACATATTTTTCTTTGTGTTCTATTTGTGATGGTGTTAATTATTTTCTGTTTCTCTATTACTATGTCCTTTGATTTAATGAAGATTTACTCTCGGAGATCAGAACAAGAGATTTGAAGGATTAATTTTCTGTTATTTTGTGTCATTTTGTTTTATTTATAATGGTGTTAATTATTTTCTATTTCTCTGTTACTATTGCCTCATTCTTTTTTTTTTCTTTTTTTTTTCTCATGAATATTCACTCTCAGAGATCAGAACAAGAGATTTGAAGGTATGTTTTAATCTATTATGTTTCTATATCTTCCAATTTTAATTATTCCTTTAAATCATGTTTTGGTTATACCTTTAAACAACTAGTCTCTCTGCAAGCTCTCCCGTGCATGCAGGAGCCTTTTTTTATTTATTACATGCTACTTAAATTTAGTTTTTTAATTTTTTAATTTTTTAATTTTTATTCACATTTTAATAAATTTTGATACAAAAATAACATTTTGCCCCTGGATCTAACAGAAAAGTTAACAAAATTAACTGCATGACCATTTGTCCTAACTAAACTGAAGTTGAAAGACCAAGGGAACCATTTTGGAAACTAAGGTACTTAAATGCAAATCGGGTCTAAGTTCAGGGACTAATAAAACGATTAATTTGCAAACTAAAAAAGCAAAAAAAATTGTAAGTCGACCATTAAGTCTGATGCTTTAACTCATACATATTAAATGAGGAAAATAATCTGATACAAAACTTTAGATATGTGCCAAAATATTAAAATTATCAGTCAATAAGATCGTAGTTGGGCTGTTTAACTAAAATTGTCAAAGCCCTAGTATAGGCTTTGAGAATGTGTGAGTTGCGAGTGTTCCAAAAGTAAAATATAAAACTCTAATAGCTCTCAAATTTTCAACAAAAAATAACCCTCGAGTTATTACAAACAAATTGATACGGGATGCGAAGCTTGGAATCTTCAACAAATGTACTTTTTTTTTTCTTTCCATACTACAATACAACCTATTCCAAACTACAATGTCAATACAAACTCAAAGTACGTATTTCAACTTAGAACAAAACTCCCACACGAAAAAAGAAAAAAAGAGCTCCCAACTCATCTCATTGTGCACTGGCATGCAAATCAAGGCACACGTCACTCGAGATGCACCTCACATGTGACTCCCGAAAGTCACTGACAATTCAAAAACTATCACGACCAACCACGTCTTCAACCTTATCCTCAACCTATTCTGCATCCAAATGATGAAAATGCCCTTCAAACCAACCCAAGGTCCAAAGCGATCAAATCTCATCCAAACAACTTCAAAACTATGACATACGCATTGTCGGCATCAAAACAAGACAAACATTTCCAATTGTCCAAAAAGTCTATTTATGTCCCATAGGTCCCACACGGCAACATGACGCTCCAAAAATCTGCCTCATGCCCACAACTTCAAATTTCACATACGGTTGCACCAATGGACTCTAAATAGCCCCAACATCTACTGGCATCAATTTGGGTCCAATCCAATGATCAGATCATTCTAGATCACACGATTAGGCACGATCACTTAGGGTCTGTGTGAACCTACAGACTCACAACAATACAAACAACTACATACATAAAATTGGACACGATCCAGCAGTCCAATCTAACAGTCAAGAATTTGTGATGCATAAATCATCGGTCAAACTACGGATCTCGCACCACCATGCTCATTACAACGAGGACTACAACCTATCCTCAAAATTGAACTTGGAACTGAAATCATAAAAAGTCCACTATTGTAGCAATTTCGAAATTTGTATGAAAGCCTTCAAAACTTACCTTAGATTGTAGGATTCGTTCTCACGATCACGTAGGTGAAAACGGTTCCACAATTTGAGCTCTATAACTAAAGCTATGAATTTCAAAGTATTTTCTAAGAAAATTTATTTTTCTTTCTCTCAAATCAACCAAGGAAAGTCCAATTTTTATGTTACCAAATTCCAGTGCCCCCTGTTTTCTCTTTAGTTTTGTGACATGTGGCACACAACCTAACACTAATTTAACTCTATTAACTCTCTTCATCCTTTTATTAAAAATAATAATTAAAATACACATTTGACAAAAGAAATTGAAGTTATAAAAAAAAATCCCTGCAAACCCCCCTCCCCAATCAAACTTCAATAGCCACCCAGCACATGACCACCACCCACCCCAACGGCGGCAACCCCTATTAGCCCCAAACCAACCCCATGGCCAGACAATCTGCATAGCGGCGGCAACTATGTTAATTGTTATTTGTATTAAAGAATATTAGAATATTAAAATATTAAAATAATTTTATTCACAAGCATAGTCCATTCATCTTCTCCTCCACCCACCATGCAGTGCCAACATATATAGATCTAGATTTGCCTTCAATTATTGTGGTCCCTTTAATTCAACAAGCACACCCTCCTCTTCTCCTATCTCTCCCTTCGCACTGCTACACCAGATCTAGAATCCACAAGTCCTCTGCCTCGAAGATGCCATCAAGCTTCATCACGAGCTCAACATTCCCGCGGTTGCTCCATCGCGACCTTGACTTTTCCCATGATTGCTTCCTCCAAGGAAGAACAATCTATAAGGTTGATGGAGGATTTGAGTCAAACGACATAAATATGTTCTATTGGGCCAGACATTTGGTGAGAAAGAGGGGGAAAGGGACGCTTCATCGGTGGGGTTGGATGGTCGTCGTGTGCTAGGAACTTTTTATTTTATTTTATACTTCAGTTTCTTTTGTCAAACATGTATTTTAATATATTGTAATTATTTTTAAAAATAAAGGAATTAAGAGAGTTAACATAGTGCCACATGTCACAAAACTAAGGAGGAAACAAGGGGGGCATAGGGGATTTGGTAATAGGAAAATTGGACTAGATGAAGAAAGCACACGAGAAGAGAACCAGAAGAAGAAGAAGAAAAGGAGAAAAAAGTGTAGGCACCCACGTGCAAACAGTAGTGAACATTTATTTTATTTTGGCTTTTTATCACAAAACGTCCATGACGTTTGCGAAACTATCAGATTGCATCCTTAAGGTTTTTTTGTATCACTCGTGGTCCCTAACATTAATATGGGTGCTCTTAAATGGTCCCTCCATCAAAAAAATCGTTAAATCCCCAACTTTATGAGGGATAAAATCGTCAGATCCCTTTTACCTCTCATGCTTCAAATATGTTTCCTCGAGGTTGTCGTCAACATCATCATACCTATTTCTACCCTTATTTTCTGGGAAATTGGGCGGTAAAGCTCATCTGCAAAAGTGATTGAGAGAAGATGGATGAGGCAAAAGAAACCTATCAAAAAGGAGGAAAGGCTCCAACGTATAAAGGTAAGAATCTTTTGAAGAATGAAAAAACAAAGTGCTCATATTTGACTAGTTTGAGTCGTATTTGACTATTTGCTTTTGATGAGGATTTTTATGCTTTAACATGTGGCTTTATGCTTTAGGTGTGGTCCATATTTGACTAGTTTATGTCATATTCAAATATGGGGGTTTGTTTATTGTTTTGGTGCTTAGGTACTTTGGCTGTTGTCAGTGTGTGGTTGTGGTTTGTCATATATGGTTTGTTTTCATGCGGTTGGTGTATGTATTTATTATAGAAAAGCTTCGAAATAGGTAATTAAGGAAAAAAAACACACTTCAATTCTTAGGATTAATTAAGTGTTTGTTCTGGTAGATCCTGACAAGCTTACTCTTGAGATTCACTATGGAGGTACACTGATGCAAGTAGCTGTCGGAAAAGGGGATAAATATTGTGGAGGGGTGGTTGTGTTTCTTGACAATATAGATGGAGATAAATTATCGTGGATTGAGCTAGTTAGGATTGCAAAAGAAATAGGTTATACAGGGGAGAACATATGCTTTTACTACAAGTTGCATCTTGATAAGGATTACAAATTAATAGGTAATGATGAAAATGTGTTGCAGATGGTTGCAGAAAGGCCTAACAGCAAAATTATCCATCTATATGTTGTTTCATTTGATGTGGCACTTTATGAGTTGTCATGGCAAGGTTAGCATGGGGATTTACTAAGTAAAACAGCAAGTAGCACCTATAAAGAAGCTGATGGTCTGAAAAGGGAATATGAAGGGCAAAATGAGGGACAAGATGGGAATGGTACAAAAAATGGAGAAGTTAATATGCAGGAAGAAAGTGAAAGAGCTGGGAATGCTAGTGAAAATGAAGAGAGTGATGAAGAAGATGATACGGAGTTCATAGATAGTGACTATGAGCAAGATACAGATGCAGAAGAGGTGGACGTTGATGATACAATGTTTGAGGAGTGCATTGACAATCCAATTGAAGAAGAGCCTGAAGGGGTTATGCAGGGGAGATTTCAGATAATGTCTAGAATTCAGAACATCTTCATAGCAAACAAGACAATGATGACGAGTGTGATGAGAATGGTGAAGTCACCAGCAATAGAAGGAAAAGAAATGTTCCAAACTTCAGACAATGGAGGAGAGAAGCTATGTTAAAAAATCCAACCTTTGATATTGGCATGCACTTTGCCAACAAAACAGTATTTAAAGAGGTCGTGCAACACTATACTTGCATGGTAAAGAAGAACATATAGTTTAAAAAGGATGACAAACGAAGAGTAAGGGTTGCATGTGAGGTAGGCAGCCCTTTTGTCATATTTGCTTCGAGAATTAATGACTCACCAACAATGGTCATCAAAACCTTGAATTTGGAGCATGAGTGTTCAAGGGATCAGAGAAATTACTGGTTGAATTCTACTTGTTTTGCTCAAAGGTATGCAAATGAGTTAAGGGCTGATCCGGATTGGTCAGTTCCTGGATTTACAGCTACAACTCAGAGAGATTTTGGCTTGGAACCGAGTATGCAACAAATATATAGAGCTAAGCTAAAGGCAACGAAGTTAAACAAAGGTATTTTTGTTGAGCAATTCCACAAGCTGCACGATTACTGTGAGGAATTGAAGAGGGCAAATCCAGGAAGTGCGGTTTTGCTTAAAACTGAGATGGAGGGTGATCAAAGAAGGTTTCATAGGATGTATATTTGTTTGGAAGCATGCAAGACTGGATTTTTGCAAGGTTGTAGGCCTGTAATTGGTATGGATGGGTGTTTCATTAAGGGACCACATCCTGTCAGTTATTGGCAGCAGTGGGGATCGATGGGAACAATGGAATGTTCCCGCTAGCTTATGCTATTGTAGAGATAGAGAATAAAGAGACATGAGAGTGGTTCTTAAGAAATCTGATTGCGGACTTAGCCATTGAAAATGGACATGGTTATTCTTTCATTTCAGATAAACAAAAGGGTTTAAGACTTGCCCTTACTGATTTACTTCCCAATGCAGAACATATGCATTGTGTCCGTCATTTTTACAACAATTTCAAGACTTCACATAGTGGCCTGACATTGAAACAACTTATGTGGGAAGCAACTAAGGCAACAACAATCCCTTGGTGGCAATGCCATATGGAGAGGATAAAGCAAGAGAGTGAAGTTGCTTGGAAGTGGTTGCACCCAAAGTCTGCAGTTCATTGGAGTAGATCACACTTTAGAACCCAGTATAAGTGTGATATTTTGTTGAATAATCTTTGTGAGGCTTTCAATTCTTCAATATTAAAGGCAATGGACAAGCCAATTCTGTCAATGCTTGAGGGTATAAGGACAAATCTCATGGTGAGGATGGCAAACAGGAGGGTTGCAGCTTGGAAGTGGAAAAGGCATGTTGGTCCAAGGATTGAACAAATTATGGAGAAGAACAAGTTGGAGGATGGTTATTGTATTCCTACTTTGTCTGGGGATATGAAATATCAAGTCACAAATATGCATGGGGGGCAATTTGCGGTGGATCTTGCAATAAAAACATGCTCATGTAGGAGATGGGATCTTTGTGGGCTCTCATGTCCACATGCAATCAGTTGCATTCTTAGAAGGAAGCATGACCCTTACTCATATGTAGATGAGTGCTACAAAATGGAAGCTTATCTTAAGTGTTATAACCCTATTATTTCTCCAATGCCTAGTATGGATCAGTGGCTAAGCACTGGTCTTCACCCATTGTTGGCCCCTCTATTTAAGAAGCAAATTGGGAGGCTAAGAAAGACAAGGGCTAGGGAGCAAGGTGATCCACCAGTTGCAACCAAAGGAAACAAACTATCTAGTTGCAGCAAATGTGGCCAAGCTGACCATAATAAGAAAACATGTGGCAAATCAACAAGTCAACAGGTATATTATATTCTTACTTCAAGGAATTATATTATTCATTTTCTTATTGATTAATTACTAAAATTCTTCATATGCTTTGCAGCCTCCAAGTGCCGAAGTGGTCCCTAAACCTAGACAAAGGAAACCAAAACTTAAGGTTTTACAAAATCGTTGTATTGTGATTAAAATGGTTCTCATTATTATATTATAGTTTGACTTTAATTATTGTCTAGGTGGCAAGAGAAGGGAGGAAAATGCAGCAATCAAGGTCAAACTCTAATGCTCCATCGGGAATAAGTATTTCACAACCTTCTTTAGCAGTTGTCAGGTTTTCACAACCCTCTCCAGCACCTCAAGTGGCATCACAACCTCCTACTGCACACAATTCTTCACCCCAACAGGCCTCAACATCACAAACTGTTCAAAGAAGGAAATTAAAGTCTCCAACAAAGAAAGGAAGGTCATGGAGAGTTTGAGATGATGTTTTATGGAACTGTAATTGGAATTGGTATAAGGTTTTTGATGTATGATATTGTTTTGTTTTATGGAAGCTTTCTAGGGGTTAAAGTGATGGAACTGAGAGTGGTTTTTGATGGAAGTGGTCTAGGATTTTTGTATGTATGGAAGTGATTTTTGATGGAAGTCATGTAGGGGTTAATGTGATGGGACTGAATGTGGTTGATGATGTAATTGAAAGTGATTTTTTATATATGGAAGTGGTTTTTGATGTATGCAGTTGGTTCAATTTGTTCATAGTGGTTGGTAGTTTAGTTTATTCAATTTGTTCAATGTGTGTTGTTTATAGTCCAATTTGTTCCTTTCCATTTTCAACGCTTTTAGCATGTGAAAATGAATTGCAGCTTTAGTTGCCCGCCAATTCCAACAAAAAATGGAGGGAAATGGTCCTGCATTGGTGGCAAATGGGTCTAAGGCATTGAAGAGGTCAAAACGGATTGATTTGATGATTATATCCTTCATAAAATAGGGACTTAACAGTTTTTTTAACGGATCGACTATTTAAGAGCACCCATAATAATGTTAGGGACCATGAGTGATACAAAAAAACCTTAAGGATGCAATCTGATAGTTTCGCAAACGTCAAGGACGTTTTGTGATAAAAAGCCTTTTATTTTATTTCCTTGGCTGCCACGTGTCATCCTCTTATTGATCCAATTTCAACAAATTCATTAAAAATTCATCCGAGCTCTGACAAATTCTCCGAAACTTACCATGTGCTTGTAGCGACTTATACTATTTTTATATCCAAGAATCATAATTTTCTCACTTCAATTTCTAATACATGCTTTGAAAAAATTATAAAATTAAACTTAAGCACATTATAATCCGAATTGAGATTAAACGCACTTACCATGATTTCCACATTAAACCAACTTCATAAATTACTTACACATTTAGTTAACCTTATATGACTTCTCAAAATATTAATAACAAAAAGAATCCATTTTTGAGGTTATTAATCACAAGACTTTTCATGCTGCAACAACCTATTGGAATTTGCTAGTTTATTCTGTTTTAGGTATATAAAAAATTATGTTTCCAAAAAAAGGAAGGGAGACAGGAAATTTAATTTAATTTAATTTATTGACTTATATGCCCCTCAAAACATTGGTGAAATCTCACTTTGCACTTGAAACTGAAAGTGACCCATATATCCCATTTGATTGTGGTTTCGCGTTTCACTTTGCCCCTACCATCAACTTTGTTTCTAACCCCGTCAAAATTGCTGACATGGCAAGGATAATTTCGCCTTTTTGTCCCATATGGCATAAAAACATTAATAAAATAGAAAATTCTCTTGAAACATATAAATATATAATTAAAAAAACCAGCAACCACATCCCCCACCCTCATCAGCCATGTCCACCTAGCCCCAATTCGATGTCACCACTACCTTTCCACCTTCCTGCACCTCACCGCGACCTCAACCTACCTACCAGAACAACCCACTCCAACAATCTCCATCTCCCATCTCTCTTAGGCCCCGTTTAGGATTGCTTTTTTTCGCCAAAAACCTGCTCGGTTTAAGGTGTTTGGTAAAAATAAAATATCCTTCTTATTTTAAAAGCAATGGTCTTTTGACAGCAGCTTTTAAAAACAACCTTGGGGTTGCTTTTTAAAGCTGCTTTCAATTGAAGCAACACGCTCCCTTTAATGAATTTTTTGCAATTCCACAAATACCCTTATTAGGTTAGAAATTTATCTCCCGTATTTCTCTCAAGTTTGCAGACACCAACGTTTTGTATTTCCTGTAGCCTCCCAAGTTATCAATCTATTCGCTCAATCTCTTATAGCCTCCCAAAGTTTGCAGACAATTCACTCAATCTATTTTCAAAGGTAAATGATCAAACTCTTCAAAGCTATTGATTATAGTTTTTAGGGATATATGGATTCTTCAATCTCTCGTGTATGATAGTTTTGAGGGATGGAATCCATATGGTCCAAAAGGTCCTTCAATGGTAGGTCAACCTTGCTTTCCTTCAACTCTAATTCTTCCAAGTTGGAAGCTTTCTTATCCATTGTTGGGTTGCTTGTCCTGTAAAAGGCCTAAGGCCTAAGCTTTACTCTGTTTTCATCCAAGTCACTCAACTATTTACCAAAATATATTCCCGGTTTTAGCAATTCACAAGTATAATAAGTAATGAGATTCAAATTCGGATCTTCATATAATTTATGGGTTCGGGGTGAAAAAAGTTTAAGCAAATTAGAAAAGCCTAGTGCTTAGTTTTCAAAACCTTAAAGTCATCAATCTATGCTCTAAACAACCCACAAGTTTTTTTTTTCCATAGCTGATGTATGATAGTGATGCTTGATTCAATAAAAGAAATAAATTATTTTTGCTCTTCATTATAGGTATTATTCTTGCTCTTTATTATTTTTGTTTTTTTTAGAGGGTTTGATTCAATAAAAGAAATAAAATTATGGTGGTTTTTCTCTAACTTTTATTAATCTTTTTTCTAATTCAATAGGGTTTGATGTCAGAATAGGTAATATCAAAACTGCAGACCCAAAAATAAGGGAAAAATATATTGGAGTGTGTTTGAATCATTGTCATCTTGTACTACTTGGTTTAACTGCTTTTCATATATGTAGTTTTTCCCAAGTATTCCTGTAGGGCACTATATGCATGTTTTTAGTAAAACAATTATTTGCTATAACATGTTCATCTCCCAATACATACATATTTATATAAGAAATGCACAGATGGTGAAGAATAATAATGTGGCTAGTGGATCTCGAGTTTCGGCTATATGGAATAATCAAAATACAACTATATTTTGTGACTTGTGTATCAAGGAGGTGGAGGCAGGAAATCGTCCTGGTACTCACTTTAAGAAAGAATGATGGGAAAATGTGAGGATTAGCATGAGTAAAGAGACAGGAGCAGAGTATAATAAATCACAATTGAAAAATAAGTGGGATGCATTTAAAGAGCAATGGAAAATATGGAAAGAACTAATTGGAAAGGAAACTGGTCTTGGGTGGAATTCCAAACTTCGGACTGTTGATGCTTCTGATGAATGGTGGCATAACAAAATTCAGGTATGTTATTATTAATGCTTTTAATGTTGTTTGTTTATTATAATTCAATGAAACCTCTGTAATAGTTTTTAATGTTGTTCTCTTTGAAATGCAGATAAATCCCAAATATGCAAAACTACGTAGAAAGGGTAATAGTCCTGATATAGAAGAGAAGTTTGATAGAATGTTCATGAACACCACCGCCACTGGTGACCATGCTTGGGCACCTTCATCTGGTGTACTTCCCATATGAAACTCATGATTCATCCAAATGTGATGGTATTCTACTCGACAGTGGTGATGATTCGGATGATCCCGTACGTACCAGATGAAATAATTCAAGTCACTGAAAAATCTTGTGGGAAGGGGAAAAAGAGAACAAATCAACAACTTGATACACAAGTTAAGAAAGAGAAGAATGGAAATAGAGTTGCTACAAAAGTGGAGAAGGTAGGAGGTGTTGCTAAATTGTCACAACATATTGAGCGGATGGTTGATATAATGGAGAATAGGGTACAACTTCAGTGATGATGAAAGGGTCACAAGGCAGTAGCATTGCTGAAGTGATGAAAGCAGTTTCGTCTTTACCTGGTGCAGGACCTGGGAGCCATTTGTGGTTGTTTGCAACTCGGTTATTTCTAAATCAAGAGAAAAGAGAAATGTTCACAACTATGGAAGATCCTAACATCAAGCTTCAATGGCTAAACTATGAGCTTTCTGAAAAATAAGCTTCAATGTCTAATATTTCTTAGAACTTTGTTTTGCTACTTGGATTTATCTTTTAGGTTTCGTATTTGGGTTTGCTATTTGAATTTGTTATTTGGATGGTTAGTTATATGTGACTGTTATTTGGATGATTGTTTTTAGTGAATATTCATATGACTTTTATTTATATCAATGCATATGTGGATTTTAGTTGATTATGATGATGAGAATGTCTATAACACTGCAGGTTTATTTCAAGATATGGAAATTTCAGAAGATGAAAGGGAGTTCAATCAAATTGTATGTGTCTGTATTCGTACTATGGAATATTATTATGAGAAGTATATTCATAAAAGTCCTTGTATGGATTCTTTTCAAACAGGAAATAAGTGGGTGATGGAAATGTTACGGGGGAATGAAAAACGTTGTTATAGAATGTTTAGAATGGATAAATGTGTATTTTTGCAATTATGCACTGACTTGGAAAATAATTATGGGGCAAAGGAAGAGGAAAGCTCCTGAGGAGGTGGGCAATGGCGAAAATGGTGGGAGTGTTGGCCTTGGTATTGATGGCATAAATCCCCAAAACCTCGCAGCAATGTTGGTGTCTTGGCTGAAGAATCGGTACTTGTACTTGGAGGGTGAGAAATTGACAGTAGTTGTGATTTTGGGAGGTGGGGTTGGCGGGTGATGAGGTGGGGAGGAGGGTGGTGGGTGGTTGTCTCTCAACAACAAAGGGAAATCAAGGGGGAGGGGGAGAGGGTCTGGGTGGTTGTTGAGTTGGGGTTCTGGGTTGGTTGGGAGGGGGTTTGTGGAAGATTTTTTTCTTTTCTTTTTCTGTAGTTGCTGGCTTGGGTGGAGGGTGGGGAGGAGCTTGGGTTTTGGGTTCATGGGGCTTGGGATGGAGGGTGGTTGTTGGATGGGTTTGGGTGGAGAGTGGTTGTGGGATGGGTTTGGAGCTTGAGGGTGGCAGCCATGGGGGAATGGGAAGAGAGAGAGAGAGAGAGAGAGGGAGAGAGAGAGAGAGTTTTTATTTATTTTTTAGTATTTATTTATTTTTAACGTACAAAATGACCAATTTGCCCTCATATTTAACAGCAACATTGACAGAATGTAACAGTTGGATCAAATGGGCGATTAAAATAGAGTTTATGTACTATTTGGACTAATAATTTAATTTATGGACCAAAATGTAAATCGCGTACAAGTTTGAGGACCATTTGAGTAATTTACCCTTTTAATAATGAGTTGTTACTTGAATGACTTTAATTGGTTGCTTTGACTGAAAATTCATATGACTTTTGTTTTATATCAATGCATATGTGGATTTTAGTTTATTATGATGATGAGAATGTCTATAACATTGCAGGTTTATTTCAAGATATGGAAATTTCAGAAGATGAAAGGGAGTTCAACCAAATTGTATGTGTGTATTCATACTATGGAATATTATTATGAGAAGTATACTCTTAAAAGTCCTTGTATGGATTCTTTTTAAACAGGAAATAAGTGGGTGATGGAAATGTTACGGGGGAATGAAAAATGTTGTTATAGAATGTTTAGAATGGATAAAAGTGTATTTTTGAAATTACGCACTTACCTGAAAAATAATTGTGGGTTGAGAGGTTCTAGGAGAATGTGCGCTGCTGAGATGTTGGGAATGCTTGTGCACATTCTAGGACATGGTATAGGGAATAGGCTAGCACAAGAACGATTTCAACATTCTGGTGAAACTGTGAGTAGATACTTTGGTACATTACTTGATATTGTATGCCTTATAGCCGTTGATGTCATAAAACCCTCGGATCCTGAGTTTAATAGAGTCCTGAAAGAGATATTGAGAGATTCAAGATATATGCCCCATTTTAAGGTAAGAATTAGATGTAACAATTTATCGTTTTTTTTTTTTATGAACAAAGTAATATTTATTGAAATGTTTCTCTTACTGTTTGCAGGATTGCATTGGTACTATAGATGACGTACATGTTCAAGCATCAATACCTCCTGAAGATCAAGTACCATATATTGGCAGGAAAATAATACCGACTCAAAACATAATGGCTGCATGTAATTTTGACATGCAATTCATGTTTGCATGTGCAGGTTGGGAAGGCACTACACACAATACAAGGGTATTTTTATCAGCATTATGAAACAATGCTTTAAATTTTCCCAAACCTCCAAATAGTAATGTTTCAAATATGTGCATATCATTAAACTTATAATTTTTTTCACTTTCAAATTACATTACAATTAAACATATCTTATTGGTTATAGGAAAATGTTATCTTGTGGATGCGGGTTACCCACAAATGAGCGGGTATTAGGGACCATATAAAGGTGAAAGGTATCATCTTCCAGATTTCCATAGGAGTACTCAACCAACAAGTTCTAGAGAAGTATTTAATCACATACACTCTTCCCTTAGGAGTGTCATTGAATGCATTTTTGGTGTATGGAAGAAAAAGTGGAGTATTTTTCGAGACATGCCTAGCTATCCATTCCATAACAAGTGAAGATAGTAATTGTAACTATGGCACTTCACAAGTACATAAGGAGGCATGCCCAGCGTGATTTTCATTTTGACAAAGTAAATGACAACCCAAATGCAATGGAGATGGAGGGTGATGCACAAGAAGAATATCATATTACTCAAGGGCCTGGAGCACAAGAAGTAGAAACATTAATGAACAAGATTGCAACAAGTTTAATGAATGCATCTTCTTAGACAATTTCTTTATTTCCATTTTTTTTATTGCTACAATTTAAACCTTATTAGAACGATGGATTTGTCAAAAAAAATATTTATTACTTATTCAATTTGAAGGATGGTTTATTAACCCACTACCGTGGTGATCACTTTTTCTTTGTTGGAAGATTTATTAAATACCTAATTATTTTTGCTTTTCCCAGACCTTGAGAGTTCAAATTTGTGCATACCCAAGGTTGTTCTAGTAGAGTATAAAGTGATTGTGTATAATGTCATTTGAGTCTAAACCAAAGTAGGTTATATTTGGTCCTAGAAAATAAATGGTATATTTCGTTAGAAAATTGAATTTTTATTTTTCTTTAAGCAAATATTTATAATTTTTAGGGAGAAAAGTATAACACACTTTCAAAGTTTATTTTTTACAAAACAGATTAGTATAAAAACACTTTTAGCATCATGTCTATTTTAGCCATTATAAACAGTTACAACACTTTTACAGTAAAATTTACCGAACACTCTGACACTGCTTTTCATACTCACAACACTTTTAAAATTACAATTTACCAAACGTTTAACTGCTTTGCTTTATAGCTGATTCTTTTTAAAGCACATCATAAGCATCTTTTTTTTTTTTTTTTTTTAAAGCGACAGCAATCCCAAACTGGGCCTTAGCCCACAAAACCCACTCTATCCCCACTGCTGCTCCCATTGGACAAACCCCACCACCACACAACCACCAGCCACCTCCACCCAATCACCTCCAACACATTCATTCACCAACTCCAAATCACCCACCCTAAACCACACAACTCCAAAATGCCAACCTACACCCAACCAACTCCAACAAATCCATCCTTACCTAGCCACCCCAATTGATCATAGTACAAATATTACATAAGAACACATCTTGTTCTAGTGGTGAGGACCCATTGTTTGGTATTGGAGGTCATGGTTTCGAATCTCCTTGCACCAACACACTTAAAATTTTCATTTTGTATTTAGGCTCGTGAATGGAGGTAGATTCCACAATTTGCCAGGTTACCCTCTCATATTAGACAGAAAATATCCATCTATGATGAAAAGACAAAACTACCCCTGCCACGTCAACATTTTTAATGGAGCTGACGGCATAGGGTAAAGTGAAACACAAAATCATGGTCAAAGGGGGTATATGGATGACTTTCAGTTTGAGGGCGCAAAGTTATATTTGACCAAAATTTCAGGGGGCATTATAAGTAACAAGCCTAGTTTGACAATCTTGGTAGTCACCTACTGTTTCTTCATTTAGCATTTTGAATCATTTGGGAATTTTAACTATGTTTATTTGAATATGCTGATACTTTGTTATATTCATGTAACAAACTAGTAGCAGGCTTTAATTTTCTGAATTTGATTTAATGGCAGCAAAGGAAGATTAATGTAACAATTAGTAGGGAGTTGCTATATAATTTTATACAGTGAATTGCTTGTACTACAAGAAAGAAAAAAAAAAGGCGGGGCTACAGAAGTGAAAGGTAGACACCCAAGTTGTGCACACGGAGTAGGCATAAGGGAAAAAACACTAATCGGTATTTAAGTGATTTAGTTGACTTTTTTTTTTTTTTTTTTTTTTTTTGGGGTTGGAACTAGGTTTAGGGTATATCTTTATAATATTAATGGTAGAAGTGGGTAAACTAAAAGCTGAAAAATTGAAAACTGGATGGATACGGCGTCGTTTGGTTCCGCTTGCTTATAGAAAATTAGACGACAGAAGAAGGAGCCGTCGTATGGCGTGGGCTCTCAGTCTCACGCACCCAAGGCTTCTCTAGGAGACCAATTTGCAACTTTCCTGAATTAGACTTGCCTAATTCGAATAGGATTTGTACCATTAATTCTAGGGAACTTTACTAATATACCCAAAATAGGAGTTGAAATTATAAAAAAACCCCACATGGAATGCACTTTAGAAACACACCCAAAATCCATTTACTATATAAGAAATTGGTGTTGAAGTTTTTATAAATTACAGGACTGCCACTGATGCCCAACAGAAAAAAAAAAAAAAAAAAAAAAAAAAAAAAAAAAAAAAAAAAAAAAAAAAAAAAAAAAAAAAAAAAAAAAAAAAAAAACTCAAAAAACACCCAAAACAAGCCCAACCCAATTTTATAAAAAATCTTTTTTTTTTTTGGTTACAAAAAGTCCAAACATTTTATTACAACACAAAACTGTCTCGAAAACAGTAACTTCAAGCATGCATCTTCATTAAACCATCTCTGCAAAACATCTCTTCATTTCACCGTCTTCATCATTTATGCAAACTGAAACTCCATAACTACCACCAAGCTTGATCTACTTTCAAAAATCAACACCACACACTAACGTCCACATACAAAACAAAGATAAAATTTCAGAGAACAATTTCAACAAGAAAAGGCTTCAAAGGTAAGACATTTAAAAACCAAACCTTTATTGTAATGTTAATTAATTGTTGTAAAGTTCTAGTCTATGATAATAACAATATTTTAGATTCGAATCCAAGACAAAATTTTGAAACTATATTGGATTTTCACTATTAGACTAACTGCATATGACTATAAAATAGTCGGTTTTCAGCAACTCAAAAAAGAAAGAGATATTTAGTCATATACTCATTATTAACACTGCTAGTTTATTTTCATGTTGATTAATGGCTGTAAAGTTCTAGTAGAGGGTAATAACATTGATTATTTCCTCTAAAATCCTATTTGGAATGCATGTCTACCACCGTAAAGTTTCAATATAGGGTAATAACACTGCTTGTTTCCAATGAAATCCTATTTTGAATGCATGTCTACTACTATAAAGTTTTAGTACAGGGTAATAACACTACTTGTTTCCTATGAAATCCTATTTCTAATGCATGTCTACCATTGTAAAGTTCCAATATAGGGTAATAACACTGCTTGTTTCCAATGAAATCCTATTTTGAATGCATGTCTACTACTATAAAGTTTTAGTACAGGGTAATAACACTACTTGTTTCCTATGAAATCCTATTTCTAATGCATGTCTA
>NC_024128.1:21343626-21366263 GCF_000346735.1 Prunus mume
AAAAAAATTACAAATAATTTACCTCACTGCTAAGGTTTTGCCCGCTTCTATGGTTGTTCATCGCTTTTGTCAAGGCATCTCTCCACTTTCCCAACTCTTTATTAAGAATTTTCCACCTACTAGATAATGCTTGATCCGTACGGGTCGAACCAATTACCCTTTCACAAAATTCCTGATAAATTTTTTTCCACATATGACAGAATTTGATCTCATTACCCGTTACGGGACAATGACTAACTTGGAGCCAAGCCTCACACAAGCTAATATCTTCCGTCATGCTCCATGCTCCTCCACCGGTTTCACTAGATGAACCCATAATATGATAGAGAAAAAAACAACTTAAAAGAGAGAAAAACAACTTGAAAGTGAAAAAAATTTGACTAGAAAGTGAAAAATAGTAGAATGAGAAGAAAATGTATGAAGAGTTGGTGTTAAAAGTGAAGAGTATTGGTTGGTATTTATAGAAAAAAAATTCAGTATTTTTTTAAAAAAATTTCGATTTTTTTTTATTTTTTTTTGGGGAAAAATTTGCCTACCGTTGGATTGCTGGAAAAAACCAATCGAAGAGCCCAGGAGCTTCCACGTGGCATAGAGCCGTTGGAGGTTACTTTTTCGATTTTTTTATTCGCGAAAAAATGGCTGTAGTTGGATAAGTTTAAAATGCAGATCGGATGGCCCAGCATGCGACACGTGTAATATTGCCGTTGGGAGGGGTACTGTAGCGTGCGTCAAATTTTTTTTAAACCGGGCGCGTGTATTGCACGCACCAGCTTTTAAAAAAATTAAACAGCAGCGCTGACGTCATCCCAGCCCACGGGCTGGAGCTCGGGCCAACCTCCCCCTCGGGCTTGCCCAGGTTTGTGGGCCCCACTGTTTGCCCTGGCAGCTTGTTGTTGCTGGAAACCTGTTTTTGGGTCCCCCCCAACCCTCCCCTTGAGCCCTTTGCTGCCAATGCTCTAAGCTAAAAGCGGTTAGAAGGAACCAAAACCCCTAATAGATCAACCCCTCCTCTACATGCCAAAGTCTCATAAGCCACTACAAATCACAATCTTCAAAAAGAATATCACAAATAATATCATGACGCTCCTCAAACCAAGATAAAGAATGTCTCACTGCTCCATTAGCAGTATATGAGCAAATAGATACAATCAAAGATATATCCATAAGTGGATTCCCAAGTGTTGGACTTGTGTTGGGTTCATTCAAAGTATCGCTTGAACGATGGGAACCATGTGCTTGAGCCGCCATTGAAAAAAATCAATCAACAATCTGTTACATTTTGCCATTTATTATCACACAAAAAATTCCTGCTCGAAAATATTGGTGCCTCGATCACGCGAGGCATTTGAAAATATCTTCACACTTGATGACCGATGAATAAAACTTAAGCTTCCTTAATCACCTCACCCAAATCTTCTTCTTTCTATCCATTCTCTCCTAACTTTCTCGGCTTTCGACCACAAAAAATACATTCTCAGCTAAACGTCTGCCTGTTCTACATTATGGGTACTCCTATTTTCATGCATAATTCTAGAATGAACAGGGCATGTCCAAATTGTGGAAGTTTTATTGGATAGGATAAGGAATGAAGGTGGGCCGAGCATATATGACTATGCACTGTTACCAGCGGTCTAGTCATCTATTAACATTCAAGTTTAGCTGGCCTGCAAGTGCACGGCTACGGGAAAAACACAGTATTTTCACTCTGCTAGAAATTTTAACATATATGACATTCTATGGTGAACAAAACTGTGAAAGTAGATTTGGAGAGGTGAATACTAAATTCCATAGAAATTTTGAAGATAACAATAAAAAGAGAAGGGAAGCTAAAATCTTGGGCAAATTGAATCCTAGATGCTACGAAATCACTCGAGATGATCTTCAGTTGATCTGAAGAATCATGGCAATCCTATGTTATGGCCTCAATCTCTAATTGGATGGCAAAACCAACTTCAAGACTTGGCTTTCAAGGATAACCAAAGAAGGAATCAAAAAGAAGGAAAATATGCAAATCACGTTTATTCAGTAATTTTTTATGTAAGCCCTACTCTTTCATTTATCAGAAAATGCACTTGTGGAGAAGAGTCTTTGTCTGTTTCTGGTGTTGAAACTGACAGGTTCAACTATGTGATTGCATATTGTGAGACTCAAAGCCATCGTCTGAGTTAATAACATTGATCTGAAAATCAAGTGAGCACTGTCAATTCAAAGCCATAGTATCAATTACCTGACTCCTAAGAAACAAAATTACCTGACTCCTAAGAAACAAAAGATCCACTGTCGAGAAACAGGATAGAACTGTGAGGAGGCATAAATGTGAAATTCAAGATAAGAATGTTATCATTAGAGTCATGGCATTGTACAGGGAATGTATTAAAATGGGAGATCTCAAGTTTCCAGTCCAACAATTAGAGCATCCAAGCACACATCCAATGATGAACAACTGTAAAGAATTCTCACCAGACAGGTGAGCTGCACTGAAAATAGCTGAGCTTATCAAAACTGCTGACTTCCATTTCATAGTGGACGAAATTGACCATAGTAAAAATCACCTGTAAACAGTTTCTTCTAGCACGGGAGTGACAATGCAATATACAAAGACAGAAGCAGCTTTTGGAGATGTTGCTGCTTACCAGGATTTCTTTGAGTACAGGGTTGTTTATAGCCTGCAATGATATCATGTAAAATAAATTACTTGAAGGAGGAACGGAGTTTCCATAAAACTGAACCACTGATCTATGTATTTAGAGAAATATATATAAGCTGTAATATTTGAGAAGAATTTGAAAAGGCAAAAACCATTTATAGGAAAACCTAGAACAGCTAGAAAATAAGCCAACTTCTTTGGAAGTTTCTTCTACTTGCATTAAGGGGTCAGATGATACACATTGTTGAAGCAACTGCTTAGAGTTATGGGTTAAATTGCATTGGAAAACATATCTATTGAAGAGGTCAAGAAACATAAAATTAGAGATATAGTATATCAAGATTGATTTGGGAAATTTCCGGTGACTTAGATTAGGCTTTTATCCCCTTATTCATTTCGTCTTGGGCCCTTTCAAAATATTTTACTTATTGTCTGATGCAGTTGTCATTTTATCTTAGATGCAAAATTCTTAATTCCAATTGTAAAAGCCTCTTCTACCAAGCCCTATATGATTCTAAACTAGTTAAAATCAAACTGCATCGACTTACTCATAAATAGTGAAATCAAATGAAAATAATATCAGAAAACAAAAAAACAAAAAATTATTGAAAACATAACATTACATTATCTGAAATTTTTTATCAAGCACTGAATAATGTTAAGAGTATTAGCTGCAGAATCATCTCAGCAAACCAAGTCATTGTCAGTTTGTTCAGTTTTGGTTAGCAGAACCATTGTGAGCTGTTACAACAGCCTAGATTTAGTTTAGCCAAGGCTCTTTAAGATTTGTAGTGTGTAATGGTTAATGTCAATGAGAATCAGTCGCCTATACAATTTCATCTCTCAAATTCTCTATGCACTATGAATCATGACAAATGAAGGATACAACCTCCTTCCTACAACTCATCATCATGAGGTCCTTGCATAACTCATCCATCATCAGATTGGTTGTATTACTCTCAAAAACCATTTAATTTAACATATTCGGATACCTAAATCATTGTACCTTCTATCATTTGTATGACACATTATAGAAGTGTGTGTTCTAATGCCTAAAGCATTGTACTTTCTTTCATTTGTATGACATTATAGAAAACGTTCTAGGCAAAAGAAATCATATAATCCACAGTTTTTCTTGGATGACAAAGTTCTTTAAACATTATAACAAAAGCAGAAAACCAAAATCGGTTAAGTTTATTATGCGAACCTTGGGCCCAACAACACTGTCAGCAACGAAGGAAGTAAGGAGAACAAACATGAATAGAAAGTATTAGGGACATTTACAACGTACTCTTCAATGGGACATTTCTGGCTTAGGCTTTGTTTCTTGGTGCTTTGAGGCTCTCTCCAAATTTCTGGTAGTATTGCATTTGCTGGTCCACCATATGGACAAAGCAATGGGAAATGGAATTTTAAATTTAGTGTTACGAAAAACAAAAAGAAGCGAAGGAATTGTTCGTTGAAAGTATCAGGCATCTGAAAATCAAATCCATACCTTGTCTGTTACAGATGGTGCAATTTTAGCCAGTGCTTGCTCAAAGTGAGTGTCTTTGATAGTCCATGGAGATGCATCTGAATTCCTCTCAGGTGTGGATGTCAGTTTTTCTTCAAGAGCGGCCATAGCCGCTTCATTCATCTGCATGGATCAATACGTTAGAGAGAATCCCAATCACCTTTCTTCTTCCCCAACACTCAAACAGAGGTAAGGGCAAATGAGACAAAGGAAAAATCAGCTCTAAAATCAAATAATAAACTAAATATTACAAAGCAAAAGAAAGCTTATATAATTAAGAATATAGACAAACCAGTGCAGCAAGATCAGCTCCACTAAAATTTTCACAAGTTTCCCTTTGTCCAATCTCACTGAGATCTACGCTGGCATCTATAGGCTTCTTCCTCGCAAGAGCTTTTAAAATCAAACCACGCTCGTCTTTTGTGGGCGGGGAGACATAAATAAGTTTACCAAACCTACCGGGCCGCAATACAGCACGGTCCATGACATCGGGTCTGACAAAAGGTATAACCGCACGTAAGAAATGCATAATGATAATCATCACCACCAAAACTGAAGAATGAACAATGAGTCTTACCTATTAGTGGCACCAATAACAAACACACCCCGCCGCTGCTCTGCACCATCTAACTCTATAAGCAACTGCAGTTGTAAGAAGTCAGTTCTTTGTATCCATAAAGGAATGAAAACATGTGAGTTTGTAAGCAGTGGGTTAAAGATTGCCTTCACAAATTATTTTACCTGGTTCAATAGCCGTTCAACAACCCATCCTCCTTCTTTCCCCCGCTTTGTTGTTAAGGCATCCACCTATCAGTGAGGGGAAAAACTTGATCACGACAAGCCAGTAATCTATGCTACTTCATATCATTGAATGTTCAAATCAAATGATAAAATTCTAAAGAAGCTGATGGTAGCAACAACAATTGGCAGGAAGAGAGAACCACAAACCTCATCAAAGAAAAGTATGCATGGTGAGCATGTCCTTGCACGACTAAACAATGTCCTAACTGCCAACTCACTTTCTCCAACATATTTGTTCAGAAGTTCAGGGCCCTAACAAGTTAAGAAAAGCCATGTCAATCAAATGGATCCTCTCAACTTATCCAAAAACATGCACTGTAATATCTATTGTTACAGTGACCAAAATAAATTAACCTAACAAATCAAAAGTGTCCTATAGGAAAAGTCAATGACTGGCCTTAATGTGAATGAAATTGGCTCCTGCTTCATTAGCGACAGCCTTCGCTATCAGTGTTTTACCACATCCTGGAGGCCCATAGAGCAAAAATCCTGTCTCTAAATCTACTCCAAATTCCTGAAACCACAAACCATTTCAAAATCATAATTAGCCACTTGATTGCAGACTTAAATAAAACAAATATATAGAATAAGGTACAGGCAGCAGAAAGTATGAAGCAGTAAAGAACAACAAGATACCTCATAGTTCTCAGGATATTTAACACGCCTAACTATATAACGATCAAATTCCTGCCTTAAAAGATCTAACCCACCAACATCTTCCCATTTTACATTAGGAATTGCAGAGAATCCTTCTCTTTTTGATGAAGGCTGAACCACTTGAACTGCTTCCTGCAGGAACTCACATGATAACGCTGTCAAGTCGAGAAATTTCATGAAGAAAGCATACTAAATGTGTTTTTTATTTTTATTGCAATAATATGTAGAAGAGAATATGTAGCAAAACACCTCAAAATCAGCCATAGTGATAGTAAGCCTTCCCATTTCTTCAGGCGACCATGGTTGCCTCCACCACTCTTCATTGCACTCCTCATGCATAGAATCTATAGACATATCAGTCTTTCTCTTGTGTATAATCCTTTTCATGGCAATGTTACCAGCCCTGTCGGCCAGGGCTGCCAAATCAGCCCCAACAAACCCTGGTGTAGACCTGGCTATTTTAAGAAGATCAAAAGAACCTTCAAGTCTTAGATTGCGTGTAAGCACAGAAAGAATCTGAACCCTGGCATTTTCATCTGGAACACCTAAAACAATCTCACGGTCAAATCTCCCAGGCCTCCTCAGAGCATGGTCAACAGCATCAGGCCTATTGGTAGCTCCAATAACAAGAACATAGCCAGACTTGTTATCAAAACTCTCGGAGTTGGAATTTGCATCAGCCCGTTGTACAAGCCTATGAGATTCATCCATGCAAGTGATTAGTTGTGTCACGATTCGCCTCTCCATTTCTCGTTGCAAACTTTCTCTTTTCGAAGCAATTGCATCAATTTCATCAATAAATACAATTGAAGGGGCAGTTCTATAAGCTTTAGAAAAAAGCTCTCTTATATTTTCTTCAGATGCACCTAAAATTTATGATGTGACAACAGATTACAATTCACAACAACATAAATTAAAGGAAGATAAAAACCTTAACAATAACAGGGTTTTGCAGCTTTTTAATTCAACTCATTCAAACTTTTGTAGTGAGTAATGTTAATACCTGAGACACCAGAGACGACTTCTGTAGCAGAAATTTTATAAAACGGAATGCCGGTTTCATTGGCAATGGCATGAGCCAATTTGGTCTTGCCACACCCGGGTGGGCCGTACAACAGAATCCCAGACATTGGCCTGACTCCGAGCCACCGAGGCAGCTCGGGATGGTGCAGCGGCACAATCACCTCCATCTTCAGCTCCTCTATCACCTTCTCCATCCCACCTAAGTCACTAAACCTCGGACCCTCGCTTCCCTTCACCTCAACCCCTGTAGAAACCGAGCCCTTGGCTTCAGGTGTTAGCAATGTCTTTGGCCGCCTTGGCCCTCCATTTCCACCCATTAACTCAACTTGCTCGCGAGCAGGAAGCTCCATTTCTACATTCTTCTCCTTCTGCTCCTCGGCTGCCTTGGGCTTCAAGGCGCTGTTCGATTCCATATACGACGCTCGGAGACTCGATTTCATCACATCAAACTCCGGGTCCACTTTCTCGCTGTATATCGCGTCCTCCGACGTCGACACAGACCCATCTTCATCAGCATCATCAGAAGAAGAAGATGTAGATGGACGGTCACCATTCCTTTGACGAAACCTTCTGAGGTGAGCAGACTCCATTCGCTGCAATTTATCCTCGCCCTTACTGGTAGCACGCTTCCGCCTTCTCTGGGAATTGCTTTGGCCGTTTTCTTCTTCTTCTTCTTCATCTTCATCTTCTTCTAAGTCACTGACATGGATTAGGGTTTTGGATTGCTTAAAGGAAGGTGAGTCTAGGGTTTGCTGGACGAACTTAGTGAAAGACTGGAGCTTGATGCGGTGGTAGTCTCGGTAATTATTGCGAAGTTGGTGGACGATTTCGTCCAGAGAGGAGGAGCGCAGGTGCTTGAAGGTCTCCAAACGACAACGAAGAACCCTCTGCTTTTGTTCAGAGAGCGACCTCCCTCCTCCGTCTAACCTTTTTCCCGTCTTCTTCATCTCTTACTTGCTCTGTTGTGGCGGCGAAGAGAAAGAGAGAGAGTTAGCAGATGAGATGAAAGCCAGAGATTGAGTGACGAGATGAAAGACAGAGAGAGAAGAGAAGCTGACCTGAGAGGAGCGAGGCGGAGGCGACAGCGGGTCAGTTCGACTTCTCTTCTCTCTTCTTCTTGGTGGCCGTTTCTTCTCTGATTCAAAACGTTGTTGGCCCCCTCTTCTCTTTGTCGAACAAGAGTTTTTATAAAAAATAGGCACGAGAATTTATCAAAAATAGCCCAAACTTGATCCTTAATTTCAAAATTGTCAGTTTTTGTAAAATATTTCAAATATAGCAAAAAACACACTTAAATAAATATAAATACCCTCAAATTTAAAACCCATATAAACCTAAAAAATAAACCTTATTAAATAAAACTTTGGAATATTTTTAACCCACGTTTATACAAAAAAACAGAAGTTGATATGTATCATCCTATTTATTGATATTTTAATCAATTTAAATTTAGTCCCAATTCAAGCATCACCAAACATCGGTTAAGTGTTATTCAACCTAAGCCAATTCAAGCCAAGACAATTTCTAAGAATAGTTCATGCCAAGACAATTTTTCATAACAAATGAGGCTGAAGGGACCAACTTGGCAAATGACTGAAAGACTTGTTGCCGGATCAATTGCTCAAGTTTGTCCGAATGACACCATTATTTTGTCTTCCCTGACGGATCAATCCGCCAAGTGTTCCCCGCACGCATAAATACTACACCGGCTTCTCAAAGAAGTTAATAAGTTTCACAATTGGCAGCCCATCCCACACGTCACGTTGCCTTTTAAAAGCCAATATATGTCTAGGAAATAAAAATTGTTGGGACCTATATTGGACAAACCCTATATTTACCTATATTGGACAAATCCTAAATTTTATTAAGAAACCACAAAAAGGCACAACAATACAACAAAAAGTAAAATCCAACCAAGCTCAGCAACAAGAATATAATTTAAGTGGAAAATGTTGGGAACACTGACTTATATCATGATTTGATTTTTCTTTGGCCTACAGATCAATTCTTTTCTGTGGAAAATTCTTTTGACTTTGTCACTCAAATCGTACAAATATGGTTGTGTGGCTTTTAAAAGGCAACGTGACGTGTGGGATGGGCTGCCAATTTTGAAACTTATTAGCTTCTTTGAGAAGCTGGTGCAGCATTTATGCGTGCGGGGAACACTGGGCGGATTGATCCGTCGGAGAAGACAAAATAATGGTGTCATTCGAACAGACTTGGGCAATTGATTCGGCAACAAGTCTTTCAGTCATTTGCCAAGTTGGTCCCATCAACCTCATTTGTTACAGAAGATTGTCTTGACATGAACTATTCTCATAAATTATCTTGGCTTGAATTGGCTTAAGTTGAATAACACTTAACCGATGTTTGGTGATGCTTAGATTGGGACTAAATTTAAATTGATTAAAATATCAATAAATAGGATGATATATTTCAACTTTTGTTCTTCTGTACAAATGTGGGTTAAAAATATTCCAAAGTTTTATTTAATAAGGTTTATTTTTAAGGTTTGTGCGGGTTTTAAATTTGAGGGCATTTGTGTCTATTTAAATGAGTTTTTTGCTATATTTGAAATATTTTACAAAAACTGACATTTTTGAAATTAAGGATCAAGTTTTGGCTATTTTTGATAAATTATAAATTCTCAAAATTTACCCCATACTTTCATAAATATCAGTTTTTATAAAAACTTTCAAAAATAGCCAAAAACTCAGTTAAATAGACTCAACTACCCTCAAAACTAAAACCCACATGAACCTAAGAAGGAAAACCCTATTAGATAAAAAAAGGGCAAAGCTACACCTAACAAGAAAAGAAAAAAACTAAGCTCATTTGATTTCAAAGTCTCATCGGCTAGAACCTCTATCTATGATGCGAAATCCATTGAATTTCACAACCATGGCGAGCACCAAAGTTCAGAGGATTATGACCCAAATCATTAATTTGATTTTCTGGTTCCTTCAAAGTAAAGCTCACATTTTGATTTGGCTCTTGATTGAAGGCCGAATCATTGGTTTTGATGTGTACATGAATTTGGTTCTCTATGAAGCTGAAGAAGTCAGCATCAAGAAAAAACTAGAAAGTAATTGGGAAAGGAGACCTCATCTTATGCTATATTGGATATTTTCAATTTTGCTATGGATTATTTTCAAAACTATACTCTAGATTGCAATCCCTTTATTTTTATTCGAACAAGTTTAGATTTTTTGGAGCGGTTCTTGATTTACAACATTGATAACAAATGGAGTACCTTTGTTGATTAAAACAAAAAGGGCATGGGGTAGGGTAGTCGAGTGGAAGATCTTGGGGGAGAGGCTTGGGATGGGGCAAATGGTCTGGGAATTATTGGGTTGGGGAAGATGTTGCTAGGAGTTGGTTGTGGGTATGGAGAGAGAGAGAGAGAGAGAGAGAGAGAGAGAGATAGTTTTGGGGTGGGGTGGTGAGTGTGACTTAGGGAAGCGGGCCTTGAGGTGGGGAAACTGGCTTGGGTGTGGAGGTTGACAAGGTGGTGAGTTGTTGAAAGAAAGAAAAAGAAGATACAAGAGTGGTGGCAACTGGGATAGGCAGGGATGGTGGTGTATTGTTTTTTTTTTTTTTTTTAGTTTTTAGGTTTACGTGTATTTTTGTTTTGAGGGCATTTGAGTATATTTAACTGAGTTTTTGGCTATGTATGTTTGAAAGTTTTTATAAAAACTGACATTTATGAAAATTTAGGGTAAATTTTGGTTATTTTTTTATAAAAACTCATCGAACAATGAGGAGGAGGTGATGGCTGATAAAATTAATTTTTTAAAACTACACTTTGATCCCCTACATTTTTTAGTTTCTAAATTTTTTTAGAAATTGTGAAAATTGCCTCGAACCATTTTTTAAGAGTAAAATGGTTACTTTGCAACTCCACCTTCAAATTACCCTATTTTTTAACCATGAAATTACTGTTGGGTTTTATTACCAAAATACTGCTCGAATTGAGAAACCGACTGTCCTGAATCGTGGTCAAACTGACATTGACTAGAACCAAACAAACCGAGACTAAGATTGATCAATATTATTTAATTATTTATTTATACCGACGATTCTACCAAACCGACCGATGTTATTTATTTATTTTAATTAAATTACATGTGTAGTTGTTTCATTGGGCCTTATTTTAGGACCTATTTAGAACCGGTCACACTCAATCCACCAAGTTCCTTTCCTTCACCTCTCGATAGCTCTCTTCTCTCATTTCTCCCAAACCAAAAAAAAATACCTATCTCTTCTATTCTCCTCTCTTGTCGTCCTCCTCCTCCTCCTCCACCTCGCCTATCTTCTTCACCTCATATCTCGTCGTTGCCTCCTTGTCCACCAACTCCACATCTCGTCATTGCCTGTCTCTTCTCATTTGTCATCGTCGCCTCCTTTTGTAATAGAGTCTCCTCCACTCCACCTACTCAGACCCTTCTCATTTGTGTTCGTTGCCTCTCTCTCTATCATCGTCTCTGTCACAAACTCCTCCACCTCTTCCTCAAATCAATGTCACATTCTAGGTTAGTTTGTGATTTCAATTTTCAAATCTAAATTAGGGTTTCTGTAAAATTAAGGGTTTTTAGAAATTGAAATTGATTTTGTTTGGTTTGGATTGGACAAAGATTGGCACATGTTGAGTTTACTTGGAATCGAGAGGCTTTGGATTGGGTATATTTTCTTATCCTTTGGGAGAATTGGTTTGTTGCTAGGCTAGGAATAGTTGTATTGTCTATGTGTTTTGATGTATGATCTTTTGATCCATGATTAGGTGACTGAATATATCCAGGAGGTGCTTCTGTTATTGCTATTCTTTTTTGCAGCTATGTCTGTGTCATTACCCAATTCGAAAATAAGGAATATTCCCGAATCATGGTGTGAGTCATACCATAGTCATAAGAATAAAATCTTACAACCATGATATGATGAGAAATAGAGCCACAAAATTTAATTAACAACACAAAATCAGAGTCGCAGTAGCTCATAGTTAAATACACACTAAGATTTTTATCAAACGGTTGACTACTTACAATTATTAATTACACAAATCAACAACAAAAGCCCAGCAACTTAGTTGACCCGCTTCGTCAAACTTCTTCTTTAATCTTGCACAATCTATTAGGGTATGAGCATTCTAATGCCCAGTAGAGTACCGTCAAACCCCTCAAGGTCAACTATCATAGTTAATCAAAGTGTCATGCATCAAACAACACAAGATACATAAATTATGCAACCATACCAGATAAATAAATTTACATATGCGGTGATGCCATAAACTCACTCCCTTCTAATCCCACTAATTCATACCTTAGGGCAACAAGCCTGCATGTCTCATACCATGCGTTTTACCATTGCGGCTCTTAATACCCTAAAATATGAACTAGCGCACATCCGTCCCTTAACCCAGTTTTCTTTGGTTTACGAATTTATCAACTTTCACTTTTCATTAGAGGCACTGCTCCCATCACCTCAATATATTCAAGCCCTGCTCCCATCACCTAAATATATTCCACATTTTTTTACTCAGATATATGTCAAACGACACACACACCCTTAACACCACTATATTTATTATGTATATGTAATGCAACGCAAACATCATTTATCTATGCTGAATAATAATACATATAATAATAATAATATTTCAAAGTTAATCACATAAATAATAATATTCACCCAACGTCAAATAATATCCACGAGGAAACATCAAATAATATTCACCGAGCAAAGCAACAATAATATTCATATTTATAGCACTATACATAAGCACCAAGATTAAAAGTGATATAACCCAATCATCGGGAATTAGGAAACCCTACCTCTTGTCCAGCTAGCTTAACCTTGTGCGGGTTCGTCCTTGAAAATACGCAGAGTAGAACACCTAATTAAGATAATTTACTGATTAAAATTCACTGGAAATAAGGAAACACGTTTGAGTGTCCTACTGGCGCATGTAGACATAAAACCCCATAGTACACTCGATAAGTTGTTCATCATTACTCCCTTAACCTCACATCCAAGCAAGCATAGAACCAAGCTTCAAGTAGTCGTACTCTTTGGGATGTTTAAAATCAGGTGGTTCGGCTCTAGACTCATAAAGAAAATTTAAAACATCAATTTAAAACAAAAACTTCAGTTTTGCTAAACATTTAATTCACTAAATATTGAGTTTAAATCAAAATAATGTAAAACTTTCCAGATCACAACTAGACATAGAAACATTAAAAATGTCAAAATTGGATAAAAAGTAGGGTTAAGGAAGCATGTCAAAATAGAAACCAAAATAGACTAGGCTGTAGAATGTTCTTTTTTGTTTTTTGTTTTGTTTTGTTTTATTTTTATTTTTTCAAGTTTGTATACTTTATTTTGAAAACTTACCAAAATTTCAATTTACAACCAAACATGATAAAACTTTCCAGATTTGAAGAAAATACGTGAAAGTAAAACATACTAAAATTTCATGAAAATCCAAGTTCAGGAAGTTTTCAAACACGTATTGAAAACATGGCATGCAGCAAAATCATAACAATTCTGGCACCATAGTCTCTACTTCGAAATTTCATAGAAAAATCAATTTAAATTCAAACGACACAAAACCAACTTTGAAATAACCCTTGAGATATCCATTTTGATTAAGAAAATCCCATAATGAAATTGGAACAAAATCACATTGAAATAATTTAGAATTTCACAAAAACACACTTCAAAAGAGATATATGTCATTAAGGCAATCTAACCAATACTTGATTTACAACTAGTACTCAAAGAGACAATAAGAAGATGAGCTTCATGCCTTGAAAGAATCATTTACTTGAGCTGATAGTGGCTAAATTGATCAATTGAATGACAAGTAACAAGCCATTTGAGAGAAAGTACACATATATAACAAGAAATTCAATATAATCAATGAACAAGTTTTGTTCATACCAATTTTCAGAGAGTTATAATGGTTGTGTTTTGCTGACCTTTGGATATGTTATAAAGAGGAGAATTTGGAGTAACTATCATGAAAAAATCATAGTGTTTTGAGTTTTCAAAATGAGTGTTTTGGACTGAAACTAAGGGAAGGAATTAGGGTCGAAGACTATAAACAAGTTCCACTCTAAACGTTCCCAAGGTGACTATAGAAGTCCAATCAACCTAAACTTTTGATATGTTATAATAGACAGAATTTCGAACAACTTTGATGAAGGAACCAAAGTCATTTGAGTACAAGAAATCATAGAAACATATTAAAACTGAGCATACTATTGCAAAATCAGAAAATGGTAAACATACTGTGATCATACCAACTTTTCAGAGCCTATGCAAGTCGGATTGAGCTGAAATTGGAGGATGTTATAGGAATCACATAAGTGAACAACTTTTATGAAGGAGGTTTTCTCATTTGAGCTTCCGAAATTTGAGTTCTCGGCTGCTCCAAGGAAGTGACGAATTTTGGATTTTGAAGAGGAACAAAAGAAGAATGAGGATATGAGGAAGAAAGGGATGATAGAATGAATGATGAGGATAAGAATGATTTCATGATTGAAGAATCTTAGGCTAGGTGAGTCATCAATTTAGAAAAGAGTGATGATACAATGAATGGGGAGGAAGAAAATAAATTCATGATTGAAGAATCTTAGGCTAGGTGAGTTGTCAATTTAGAATAGGTGACTCATCCTTTCATAAATGGTGAATTTGAAAACTTGAGGCAAGGGGGGAAGAATGGGAGGAGGGTGTTTTAATGCCCTCCACGTTTCAGAATTTGTTTTTAAAATATTTTATTTATTTATTTATTTATTGCCTACAAGGGTATTTTGGTAATCTTTCACATATAGGAGTATTTTGGTCAATTTTGTCCAACTTGAAATTACACACACTTAATTTAATAATCTCCATCCAAAATCACTTGATAAAATACCCACAATCATTCTCCACCATAATATTATTTTTCACTAAAATATGAAAATCCACCTTGAATTTTTCGGGGTATTACAGTCCGAGGGTCTTTTTGCTTTCTGTGTTTTTTGTTATGTTTCTATGTTAGCTTAGTATGAATGCATGCTTATAGTTGAATGGTTGGTTAGGATGTTTGATGATATTGATCTTTGCTTTTTTGTTTTGTTTGGTGTTTAGCATAGGATAATATAGAGTCTAGGCATCGTACACAAAGGGGTCGTTTGGTACAGCGGACTGTCATAGACTGGACTAAATTTTGGGACTATCTTGGATTAGCTCGGATTGGCCTAGGTTGGATTAAGTATTGACTTACGTTTGGTGCTGTGTCGGACTAAGAAGTGAGATTGCAAAAATAGTTAAGACCTATGTTTGGTGCTATGTCGGATTAAAAAATAATTATTTTAATATTTAAAAATAATAATTTTAAATAATTAAATGTTAGTTTTTTTGGTTATTATAAGTACCAAATTGACGTGTACATTTATTTTCCTCCAAACCAAAGGCTTTTTGTTGTTGTTAAAGTTACAAATTCCACTGAGTTTATGTATAATTGAGTTTTTATTTGTATGCAAACACAAAAAATTTGATTAATGTATCAATAACAACCACCTACCTCAACTCATGCTTCAAGAATTTCAAGAGATGCATATATGCAAAACTTAGAATTTATATGTAGATGTCAATGTCAAAATTTCTTCATTTATGCAAAAAGTTAGAAATTCTTCCTCTATGCCAAAGTTGTTCAATTCACTGCACACAATTCTATCATTAATACATACAAATAAACATCCACAATTTCAAAATGAAACTAAGAACCCCCACAACCATGAACCATCTGGCTTTAATGCTCACAATATGTTATACCATTTTGTGGTGTTTCCAAAATGAAGTCAATCTCATCAATCCATCATTTGTGGTGTTTCCAAAAAGATAGATGCATCAAATTTAGCTAGGCCAGGTCCTCAAGTCAATGACCATACTACAGCTTAACTAGTTACATCAAAAATCCTATTGGATTGAACTAAACACATAAAGCAATGCTTCTTGTAGGACGTCCATAGCATCTGCTAATTTTGCCTATCCGCCGCCTATGGCCACGAAAGGACAGAAGAAGGGGCCTGCAAAAGAAAAAAGAGCAAGAAGATGTGAGAACAAAGTTCACATAAGTCAAACAAAGAAAAGAAAAGAATTATTGCACTTAACCAAACAAAGCCAATCCTTCCCACTATCGCATCAGGTGCCAAATGGCTGACCCAATTGAATGAGAGAGACGAAAGGCTGCCAATCGATCATAAACTAAGCTAATTTTACTCTAGAAAACCATTTACAACATAAACACATGCAAGATATGTAGTCAATGTGTTGGCCAATCTCGGTCCTAAACTAATGAGAAAGGGGTCAACTAAAAAACTGTCAATCTCAATCCTAAACTGTGTTCTCAAACTACTAGCAAAAACAGGACTTCCAACTTTGGATGGCAGCACAAGTCACCAAGACAAAATCAACCAAAGAAATAGAAAACACAACTCCATGCACAAGACAACAAATCAAAGCAAAAGCATACAAATTAACAATAACTAGAGCTTTGATCAAACGAAAAACAATAATCATAGCAAAAGCATATAAACCAAGCATTGCAAATACCCATCAAACTCCCAATAATAGGAAAATAAACTAGAAACTAGAGATTGAAGACAAGTTTCTTCAATGTGTGTGAAGATTGAACTTAACAAAAATAAAAAATAAATTAAACCCTAGAAATTAGAAAGAAACATAAGAAATAAATGAAAAACAATTACAAACAAAGCCTATAATAATGACCTGGGTAGTGGAAGAATTGCACTACTAAACAAAATGATCATTGAATGAAGAACCCTTCTCCTCGATCAAATCCCCAAAGGTCCCAACTTGACCCAAAATCATCCAAAAGATACTAGGAAGCTTTTCTCCTCAATCATTCTCATATAAGATACTAGCAAACTTTTTTCCGAGGCAACAAGCAGTAAACATCATAGAACCAAATTCGGATATAAAATACGAGATTAATAACATTAAATAGCAACAAAAGATAAACTGATTACTGAAGCTTAACATGTATACCTTAGCTCAACTGAAAATCCAATGAGAATAAATGTCCTCAAGAAAAAATCTCACCAATCACACAATTGCAAATCTAGGATAGAGAACAAAACTTCAACCTACACAAATGAAAACCAAAACCTAATTAGAACGTTATTTACATCTTGAAATCAGATCTAGATCAATTCGGAAAAAAATAAAGAAGAAAAAAAGCCATCTAAAATAAATAGAAATTGAAAATCTATAAAGATAAAAATTAACTAATGGCAATTCAAAATCAGAATCCTATATTGAAAGCAAATAGAAACTCTAAACTTGCACGAATCACAAACAAATTGTTTTTGTGTATGTCAAACAAAGAATAAAAACTAGGTTTGATTCAACTGCAAAAAAAAAAAAATGAAAAAAAAATGAAAAAATCACTTACTTCGATTCGAACAATCAGAAGAATAAGAAACAAGAAATAGAACTAGAAATCTTGAAAATCGAAGCTCTGAGACGAAGAACAAAGCATAGAGCTCATGAATTAGAATCTTGGCTTTGTGCGACGGATATGCAGAGTAGTGAAGGAGAGAGAGTTGAAGTTGAAAACAAGAGATATCTGGATTCGGTGTTTCAATTTAGTGAATGGCTTATTTTGCGAAGGCAGTTTCAGGCTCTTTGTATAAGGAGAGCGAGTGAGGAGGTTTTTTTACTATTGGACTATACAATCCCATTTAACTTAGTCCTTCATCTTACTAGACATGGGCTTCAAATCTTATTTAGCACAATCCAAGCTAATGAGGCCTACCAAACATGCCCTAAATGCCTCTACATGAATGTGTCCACCACCTTCTATTCAACCCAAACAAAAACCCCAACCCAAACACAAGACCAACAAGTAGATTCTACACATTCTGCTATGGGAGATAAGAATCCTCTAAATCTATAGTGTAGGATCGCTTTACAAACAGAAAAGGAAAAAAAAAATGCTAATATGGTAGAGAGGGTTATTGGGGTTTGCAATTATTGTAAAGTAGAGTTGCCGACCTATTCTAAGAAAAATGAGACAACTTGTTTAAAAAACCACTTAAAGTTGAGATGCAAAGCTTCTCCACTTTTTACAGAATATGGCGGCAGCCAAACTTTCTTAAGAACTGAAACAATGGGTGGGGGATTAGTCCTTGAGACATTTAATAAAAAACGGAGTGAATTGAATTGTGTGAAGTATGTCATTATGGAAGAGGTACATTTTAGGGCAATTGAGGGTGCGGGTTTAAGATCCCTGATAGAACGAAGGTAGTTGCTGGTGTGTGAGATATGTTCATGGTCGAAAAGGCCAAGATTATAAATGTGATAAGTGATCAAAGGGTAAGTGTCACCACCGATACGTGGACATCCATTCAGGACATTAACTACATGGTAGTCATTGCCCATTTCATGGATAATGACTGGAAATTGCACAAATGAATCATTAACTTAACTAAGATCACAAGTAACAAGGGTGAGGACATAGTGAAGTGCTTGGATGTGTGTTTGAATGATTGGGGGATTGATAAAGTGTTTAGCATTACTATGGATAATGCTTCTGCAAATGACAGGGTTGTTGAGTACATGGCAAATAGGTTCAAGAAGGTGAACACTCTTATGCTTGAAGGGAAGTACTTGCATATGAGGTGTGCTTGTCGGATCCTTTATTTAATTGTTAAGCATGGTTTATAGGAGCTTTATAGCTCAATTGAGTCAATAAGGAATTGTGTAAAGTACATTCAATCCTCACCATTAAGGTCGAATAAGTTTAAGGATTATGTCATCCTATACAAAAAAAGAAGATAAGATGGCAAATATCCCCATAGATTTTTCCACAAGGTGGACTGCCACCTACAAGTTGCTTGACAGTGTATTTAAATATAAGATTGTTTTTAGGAGGATGGCGGAAGATAATGCTCCCCTTGAGGATTCAAGGAAAAACCTTGTGAACAGAGTGGCGCCTCCAATAGAGGAGGATATGGAGAATGCACAATTGTTTGTGCATTTCCTTAAAAAGTTTTAGGACAAACTACATAAAACCCCCCAACATATAGGGTAATTTTCAAGTTCATACCCAATTTTAGGTACATTTACGAGTACATATTCAATGTCACAAAAACCCTACAATTTGCCCCCTCCATTAGCTAAACTGTTAATAAATCTGTTAAATACTGATGTGACATTTGCGGGACCTATTTTTTAATTGACATGGGATTCCACGTGGACAAAAAACTAATAAACTATTATACAAAACAAGTAAAATTATATTAAATAATTAATGTTCATTTAAAATCAAAATCAAAAGAAAAATCATTATCCCTCTTCTCCTCCCAACCACTCAGCCCGTCTCTCTCTCTCTCTCTCTCTCTCTCTCTCTTTCTCTCTCTCTCTTTGTGAAAGAATGCAAGAACTTTGTTTTTTTTTGGACACCCCAGCTACCCAATTACAGCTGTCACCTCCATCCAGCGACGATCGTAACATCCTTCTAACCACCATTGAAGCCCCACCCCATCGTTACCCCAAATCTTCCTCCCCCACCCCGCTCCTCCAGTCCAAACCAACCCTTGTACCACATAGATCCGACACAGATCCAGCGAGTCCAAAACTCTAGATTCGTAGAGGACCACGCCCAATCGCAATCGCAGATCCAACCATCGAAGCCAAAGGTCTTCTTGGCCAAGTTCTTTGTAGCTAAAACTGTCATACCCCAATTTTGTTTTTTGTTTTTTGGGAATGTGAGGTAAAAGAAAAACTAAAACTAAAAATTTAAATATCAAGAAACATGAAAATTGAACATAAACTTCAATTTAAGTCAAAATAATTTACATTGTACTATTACAATCAAAATAATAAGAAAGTAACAAACTTTCAATAAAACACTCAAAACTGTCCATAACCCGTTCTTCTTGTTTCTTCAGCAGAAACTAAACTTCAGATTCAAAGCCTGCAATAGATTCAATAAGGGGTGAGCATTACATGCTCAGTAGGGGTCCTATGTCTTGTGTGATTAGTGAGATTTATAATATACAATTTATGCAATGCATGAATGAACTTTATTTCTACCCAACCCATTAATCTATATAATAGAGCAAACAAATCTGCATGTCCCATACCATGCATTTTACCACTGTGATTCTGAATGCCCTATTATATAAACTAACACTCATTTCAATCATCCCATAATTCCCCTTTTGCTAGTCATCTTGTCGACACCATTGATCTCCAAGCCCAAATCACCCAATTGACAATTATACCGCCGATTTCCTAATCTACTGTGCACACGGGATTGCCTGAACTTGGTCCCTACAATGGTTAGACTCAACTACACAAAAGATTCTTCCCATTATCCTCTTTTCCATAATTTCTTTATCAACCCAAAAATTCCAACCACCACCGACAACATATGAATATGTCAAAATTAATCAAATTATAATGATAATTGACAACATGTAAACACCCAATATCAAGGATAACAATCAAATAATATAACCAAGCATAATATAGAATTTACAATAATAATCAAATGATTTTACCAAGCATAATATAGTATTTACAATATTTAATTAAATCAATGTATGCAAAATCTCCCAAGAAAAACCCCTACCTCAAATCCAAAACTATTCTATAACTCCCACTTGTAAGTTCAAATACTTTGAGCTTCTTCAAAACCTCACCACACTGAGTTCTCTTTCTTTCTTTTGTCTATGATTTTTTTAGGAAACTACTATAACTTGAAGAACTTATGATCCAATAACTATTAGTTAGAGCTATTTATAGTTAATTAGAGTCGGTAAAGAAAATATGGATGAAGCTTAACATTATGCCACCTAACTAACCTAGGGATTTCTAGACTACATCCTAGGATTTATAGACTACATGGGTGGCTTGAAGGTAAAACTGCCACCCCATTTAGTCTTAGGTGCTGGCTTCCAGAGAGTGCTTATGTAAGCACTTTCCAATTACATTTATATATACAAGACTACCTATTGTTCTTACACCTCATGCTAATATTCACCACCTCATGCTTATTGTGGTTTTTGAGGACTCTAAAAAGCAACACGTCAAACTTAGGAGAAACCTTAGTAAGCAATAGAAAGCTTTTCTAAAAGCTTGTGTATAAATATTAAATAAGATTGAAGTGAATTGGCATTGTTAAAACCATATAATATATTTGATAGGTTATAGCAAAAGCTTTCACGCGGCTTGCCATGCAACTTATATATATATATATATATATATAGATAGAGTATTAAAACTATTAATTTTAAAAATTTTATTTCCATGAAATATTACTATACATATTAAAAAAATATAGGGTTTCACAGAAACGGCGACACCGAAGTCTAGAGAAGAGAGAGAGAGAGAGAGAGAGAGAGAGAGAGAGAGAGAGAGAGAGAGAGAGAGACAGATCGATAGATAGATAGATAGATAGATTAGGATCGAGGTGGCAATTAGGTTCACTGGAGACATGTCCGCCTTAACAACGCCGAAAACTTGAACAGTCTTTTTGTTTTTGTTTTGTTTTGTTTTGTTTTTTTTTTCAGATTGAAAGGCCTATTTTAGTTCTTCAAAATTTCAACCCTTGAACCTTTGGATATTTACCAAAATACGAAGGTTATGAATTAAAAAATGGGTAAATGAGGGAGCTTTGAATATTGACGTAGGGTGGGAGAGGTTGGTGTAGGTTGATTGGGGAAGACAGTAGTTGTAGGGTGGGAGAGAGAGAAAGGGGTAGCGTTAGGGGTTACTATTTTTTTTTCTATAGATTTTTAGGTTTATTATTATGCTAATCGTTGAAATGAATCTTCAAATTTTTAAATATTATTTTGTCTACATGGACTGTACATAAGCACAAAGGTGGGACCCAAAGTTTCCATGTAAGCACTTAATAGACTTACTAATAGTTTAGCTAACAGAGGGGGCAAATTGTAGGGTTTCTGTGACGTTGAGTATGTACTCGTAAATGTCCTTAAAATTGGGTATGAACTTGAAAATGACCATATAGATTGGGGGGTTTTACGTAGTTTGTCCAAAGTTTTATGAGACAACCCTCAAGCTTAGTGCAACCAAAACGGTAACATCCAATCAAATTTTTACTGAGTTGGTTGGCTTACAAATTGAAATTGATGAGAAGAAAATGAAGGATGCTAATCTTATAATGCAAAAGGTGGATGGGTCAATGAAGCTGAAATTTGATAAACATTGGGGCAGTTTTAAGGGTGTGAACAAGCTTGTGTTTTTAGGCCATGTTCTAGACCCTAGGTGGAAACTATAATTCCTCAAAATTAGTTTCCATAATCTTAGAGCAAATGAGACAAGGGTTGAAGGAGTTGTTAGTGAGGTTAAAAAGTGCTTGCTCATTTTGTATAATGAGTATAAACGGGTGTTGGAAAAACAATTATCAATGACTGATTAAAACAATTATATAAACAGAATTTATAACAATCTGTAACACATAATACAGTATATAAACAATAAATAAAACTGACTTGAATTCGAGATAGAGGCTTGCAGATTTGATGCAATGTCCTAAAGACAGTAATTTCACCCCTTCTCGGTGCTTGAAGTTCTACAGGTGACTGCCTCACTACTACAAAAAGTGAAAAAGACGACCAGAAAAACACGACGGTCTAAGTGAAAACCGTCGTTGTTTTTTAAAAGACGACGGTTTTATAAAACCGCCGTGAAATAACACATTAGACAACTAAAAAATGGAGTTTCAAATGGCTGTTCATAAAACACGACGTACTTAATTTAAAAACCGACGTCTTATTGAAATAGGATTTTCAAGAGGTAAAATCGAAGCCAACAAATAACGGCGGAAGTTATGAACCGACCGACGTAGAAAGTAAAGACGACGGTTTCAAAAAAAGCCGTCGTTTTTACCCGGAAATTAACACGACCAAGTTTTCGTATAAGGCGCCGTATAATTACAAATAAATCCACGGCGGTAAAATA
>NC_024128.1:21369613-21384660 GCF_000346735.1 Prunus mume
GGAATCAAAATAAACTTGAATTGAAATGATAAGAAATATAAATCGAACAAGAATTTAAATGACAGGGAAAATATAAACTTACACTAGAAATATGAAGAACTCACTACACTAGGTGCTTGAAAAATAAAATCCTAAGTCTAGGAAAAGAAAAGTGCGAGATGAAAGATAGATTTGTTTGTCTGATGCTGTCCATCGGATGTCTTCATGGAGTAAGGTTTATATAGGGCACTCGTCAGCCCATGTGTTGGCCATTGAATGGCCAAATGTCAATTCTTCTTTAAAATCTTTCCTTTCGAAGCCCTCCTAAATCCGTGAGATTGCATTGATATTCTGACATGCTTGATTCTTCCTTGTTTTGGAACACTCGGAGTTACTATAAAAAATCCTTTGATTTCTTTCCTCGTGAGGCCTCCATCACGTGCACATAATCTTCCGAAAATCTGGGCGTGAATAGATGGCTTAAACTTGGGCATCCGTCTTTCCTTATATTGCCATCCATATAATATAAGATTTCATATTATTCAATATATATACACAAATATATATATATATATATTAATATAAGCATAAGTTGGGCAAATCCTCCTAGCCTGCGTGCATGCCATTCACTCAACTATATATATATATACTTGCATATAGATGTAGTTTCTAAAGCAGCCCATTTAAAACAGCCCCAAAACAGCTTGCCCATATAAACAGTTTGCACAGGACTCTCAATTTCGGCCGCATGTGTGATATCTACTACTGGACGAGGAAGGCTTGCAAAGGTTCGGCCGCACAATTCAAAATAATCCACAACTTCATTAAACCCAAAAACCTTCAGCCGCATATTTGCAAACTCTTCCGGCCGATTTCTAAAGAGCCCAAATACTCCAGCTCTAACTTTGGAGACCGACAAAGGCCCCAGCCACAAAGAGCTTCTAGTCCAAAAAACCGGGCAGCAATTCACTCATCCACAATACTCGGCCACACCTCCTTTGAGGACCTCCGGCCGCGAATTTCTCCAATCCCGGTTGAGATTTTCAACTCCACTCGAACTGCCCAATTTGCTAGGAAACCAACTGCAGCCGCCACCATATCATTCGACACAGTCGGCCGCTCCAATCTAGCAAGCCCCGGATGCTCCAATCTAACAAGCCTCGGATGCATTTTCGAAAGCCCAGCTGCCCCGTTTCACCCGTGCCCAGCTAATTCTCGTGCCCGGCCAATTCTTGTGCCCGTGTTAAGTGGATTTCCACCACCCCCAAACATTATCCCAACAAAAATAACCTCGATTTCAAAACCACAAAATAGGCAAAAAAAAACTTGTGTTGCTCTAATTGCAAAAGAAAACACGATAATTCTCAATTTATAAGCCACGAATAAGATGAGTCCTACTCACATAAGGATCTTAAAATGAGGTTTGTTGAGGCCCAAAAAATCCATGGTTGGGCCCGAATAAATTTCTAGCCCAAGACGATATATTATTGGAAAAAGATCCGATTTGGAGCACATGAAAGTATGACATACACGAGTCATACTCCGCACGCCATGCTAAATAAAAAATCCGTCAAGCTAGGAATTGAGATTAAAATTATAAATTGCATTTAGCTCTGCAAATCCATGCCAATTATCCTATCAAGCGCCATATTTAAAAGCATGTCAAGCAACATGCAATGCCAAGCGGGAAATTATTATTTCACACCCAATCGCACTACAAGCTTAAGTGGGCCCAAGCCACTCAAATGCCCGGGGCTTGCTTGAGTGGGTTGTGGTATGGATGGTAACGAATTGTCATGGGGCCCATTGATGGGCCGAGAAATGGAAGTCACGGGTCGCTTGGGGGCCTCGGGACTCAAGCCCATTTTCTTAGGCTCAAACGTGGGTAAGCACAGAAGAGGAAATAGCCCAATTGCTTCAACTAGAGTAGCCCAACCAAAATAACCCATTAGTTTAGATAGCCCATAATGCCCAAATACTTGGTGAATTTAACCCACTTATTAGATGACTTGGCCTTCTATATTAAAGGGCCCATACCATTTGAATAAAAGGAGTCCAAGGCCTTCAGCACTTGGCTGAAGCAGAAGTCCACGAAGAAAGCCAAAGATTCACATGTGAGGGGCTGCTGGGAGAACAAGTTCCAAGTGCAAGCATTCAAGAAACCAAGGGGTATTAGCACACAGGGGAAGATGTTATCCCTTAAACCAGCAGGCGCACCCATTTTCTTTCCTTTATCAGATTTGGCCATGAAAGGAGGAGGAAAGGAGAGAAAGAAGATGGGTGAAAATGGAAGCTCTCCTCTGAAGCTGCTGAAGCCTCGAGCTCCCAAAAATCCCTGATTTTGTGGGATTGGGCAGAACTGATTTTTACCTCCATGAGGTAACTCAAGAAAGAGGAGAAGAAAGGAAGAGGAAAGCTTAGCTAGATTGGAAAGAAACCATTAGGGTTTCTTGGAGAAGACCCATTCTCAGCAGCTATAAATAAGACCACTTCTACCCAACACAACACAACCCACAATCTTCAGAGAGCAAGCTTTCTCTCTCACATGCAAACCCAAGAATTTTCGTGCTATCCTTCCTCATTTTCCTTTATTTCCCCTGTTTTGGTAGATTGACAGAAGCTTTGACAGAGTCACCGTCAAGCTGCCGAAAACTGCGAAAGTCACCTAAAACTCTTCACCATCCTTCTCCCTCTTCATCAAACCTCCTTAGAACCTCTGTACCTCATAGGAACCCACAGATCTCTCTCCTAAAGTGCTAAACCCATGATAATTTTTGCTGTCATGCCATAAATCACTCATGCCAAGCTAGAATATTTATTTGTAATTTGTTGTCATTTTCATTGGTGAAGGTAACCAAGGAGTTTCCTAAGGCATCATCACCCTTTCGAGACATCCTTAGGGCTTGATCTTCGAACCCAGACATAAGGGGACACTTGCATCAGATTGCTCTTTACAGCAGCCCAGCCCACTTGCTGCTAGACGAAAAAAAGCCCCTACAAGGTTATATGAGGAACGAATTTATCTTAACTACAAGATTATGTTTAGTTAGATTGCGCTTAAAATATTTTCCAACTTAAAAAGGTCAAAACCTTTTCTTCTTTTTATTTATCGTAAACTATTTTTTCTTTCTAATTCCATCGTCAATCCCATTCTCCCTCTAACTCTATATACGATCTAGAGAAACATTAGCAGTGGATTTTAAAATACATGAATTCATGGTTGCATGCACGAGCTCTTTTCCTTTAGCACTGTATTTTAAAGCATTATGCAGAAAAACTTTAATAAAGGCATGTGCTAGTAAGAAACTATGTCAAAAATAAATTCAACAGAGCCAATTATTATTACACCCAAAACACTTTATAAACACACCCAAAACTCATCATTACACACACTCAAAACTCATTTATAAACACACCCAAAAAGTTGACTTTGGGGTTGATTTTGGGTGTGTTTCTATGTTTAAATAGTGCTTGGGTTTTTTTATAAATACATGTCTAGGATTGGGTTTATTTATAAATTTGAATTATTATTTTTTGGGTTTTTTTTGGGTTTGTTTATAGAAATTAAATGGTGTAGGGTTTATCTATATCATTAGTGCTAGATAGTTCAATCAATATACAAACCAAAATACTTTAAATTACATTACAGTACAAGATGTTGCCCAATAAGTGACTCCTGTTAAATTTGCATAAATGGATCATCTTCAATCAAAGATCTGACACTTCATTGTGAACAAAGAAGGAGCCAGTAGGGCCATCATTGGGCAGCAATGCTAACTTCACAATCCTGGCACCACCTTCTTCGACGGGCAAGACGCCGACATTGCAGTTTATATCTGTTTTGACAAAGCCAGGGCAGACCGAATTGATACGAAAATTGAGGTACTTCTTTGCTAGAATCCTTGTATATGCGTTCAGTGCTGCTTTTGAGACTATATAGGCAGGCATAGAAGAAGGCCAGCCCTTACTTTCAAGTGAACCCTCCTTGAAATCTTTTAGAAACTCAGTCAGTACCTCATCTACTCTCTCTTCTATTAGGTTTTTGGCATCAGTAAAAACTCCTTTAGCCCAATCGCTTGGTATGTTGTTTAACTTCCCGGCGACAGATGAAACATTAACAATTCTCGGTGAGTCAGATAACTGGAGGAGTGGGATAAGTCCTTCAGCTGTTCTTTTAGCACCATAATAGTTTATTTGCAAGCATTCTTCTGCGAACTCATAAGTTTCATTCACTAGTTTACTCAAATCAACTTCTCCTCTTTCCTGTATCAGCAAAAACAAACTTATCATTATGGTGCCTATTGGCCACCACTCACACAACACCCCAAACGAAAAATGTTGATTAACGTTTGCCAAACCACAGATCAGTTTAAATTCTCACTTTGGCACATGCCTTGAAGCTTTTAGTTTTTGATAACTATGGATAAAAATTATGCAAAAGACTTACCACGGCACCAGAGGCTATTACAGCTTTAAAAGCATCGCCGTCTAATATGCTTCCAAAAATCCCTGCATTGTTCACCTGTGCAGAGTCCAACTGTTACACTTTCTGTTTTCTTTTAGCAAAGAAAAGAACAGATTTTTTTTTATATAGAAAATGAAATGAAAAGAAAGTTGATAGATCCTCTGATTACTATGACAATCTCTTTGTTGTTACAACCATACTATTACCAACCATAAAGGCCAATGCCTTCAAAGAAACACAATAATTATGCTACTTTGCCAAACCCCTTAACTCCAGCTACTGATCTTTCTAGGGTACTTGTAAATTGTACAGAAAGGGATCATATCATATATGAAAAGATTCCAAGAAACAAAAACAGAGTGGCAGACATAGAGTTAGATTTGAAAGTAAAACCTTCCACAACTGGTAGTTATGTGAAACTTGTTTTGTTCTTCAAAAAGCCCAATTCAAACTTTTAATAACTTTTACAGAGTTTAAAAGTCTGGAGGTATTCAATTTAGACTCTTAAAGAGTATATATAAGTCTAGTGATATTCAATTGTGACTTTTAAAAAATATTTAAAAGTTCGGTGGTATTCAGTTATGACTTTTAAAAAGTATTTAAAAGTTCGGTGGTATCCAAAAAGTTAATGACTTTTAAAAAGCTTATTAAATGAATGACTTTTTCATACTTTTAAGGCTAACTGTTAAGAGCAAAAATCTTGCCAATTTACTAGTGACTTTTATCAACTCTATGAGAGTATTTAAGAATTTGTAATCTCTATGAAAGTCACTCACTTAATAAAATGTCTTTATAAGTACGAATTGGATACAACCCCCTAAGACTTCTACTTATTTCAAAGATAACTTGTTGATGATATTATTAAGCTAGTTATTACTTGGTTTGCTATTTTTATTCTCCAATTACATTTTCTATATGTTTCATCTCCTTCAATTAAATCGCGTTCGGATTAAGAGTTAAATTCAAAAGATATAAACTTTTTCAAGAAACCTGCAGCTATGATCATATACATACCAAGATATCGAGTTTCCCAAACTGGGTTTTGATGAAGTCTGCCAAAGAAGCAACAGTAGCAGGGTCAGCCACATCAAGTTGATGAAAAACCACTTGACCTGAGAGGCCAGACTCTTTGAGTTTCTCAACAGCTTCAAGACCCCTCTTCTCATCTCGGGAAGTTAAGACTACGGTCAACCCATTTGAGGCCAACTGCCTTACAGTTTCCAATCCTATGCCTTTGTTTGCTCCAGTAACAACTGCATACCTAAGAAAACACAAACACCAAATTCATAGAAACAAAAACAATTAAAGGGATTGGAAATCGGACAAGGAAAAGAAGAATAAAGAAGTCTAAAGTGCTACCTCTTTGTTGCTTCTGCCATTGATAGATTCGAAACGGGACGGTCTGTGAGAATTGAGATGTGTATTAAACAGAAGGAGCCTTCTTTTCTTTTATAGTGAAATGTTCTTGGAAATCCTTTGAATTTTGTGTTGAAATTATTTCAAATTTAATGGCATGTGATGTGTTTTGAGCAGCCCTTGTTAACTTTGTTGGCTCAAATTGCACCCACGTGTATAAGAACCCTTGTAAAGAAGAAATCAAATTTGTTTCTTCATGGTGGAGGGCAGCAGCCTTTGTAAGAAGAAAAAGAAGAAAATTATTGATTCTTTTGTTCCTATATACGTACTGGAGGGAGGATGCTTCTAGTGTTTTCTAGAAGTTGGTCAAAAGATTTGTTTGGAACTTTTTTTGGGTTTTAAGATTTTCAAGGAAAAGAATGGGGGCGTGGTGACGAAAGTGCCCACGTTGTTGGAGAATTTTGGTGAAGGCAGTTGCAGCGCAGAGTAAGCAGTTTCGTATGCAAAAAGGGGAGAAAAACTTATGCAATGAGCTCTTGACAGCTGTCACCCACTGAAAAATTGGGGAAAAAAATTTGTCGCCTCTTGCTCCTTCATCCTCCGCGTACTCTGCAACTCAAACCAATTTATTTATTTATTTTTTTTCTGAAATCAAACCCCCTCTTTTTCTAGCTCATCCCTCCCTCTCTCTCTCTCTCTCTCTCTCTTCTTTCATCCATCCCTCAGAGGTTGATAGAAAGAGAGGGAGAGATTGGCCTCTAAATCTGAAGTCAGCCACCTCATGGAGAGAGAGAGAGAGAGAGAGAGGTGAGGATGAGAGAGCCGACGAGAAGAGGGAGACGACGCCAACAACGATGGAGCATGAAGGAGTGAGAGGGACGCAGAGGATGAATGATGGAGGTGTGGACTTTGTCGCCGACGTTGGTGGATGTGGCGTGGAGCAGCAGTATAGAAGAGAAGACTTAAATGTTTGTCTGTTGGGTTTTTTTTTTGGGTGAGTGTTAAAGTGAAGTTGCAGAGTAGGCGAGGATGGTGGAGCAACAGGCTTCAAATTTTTTTTTTTAACCCCAAGTTTTATTGGGTGACAGCTGTCAAAAGCTCATTGGTTGGGGAAATACTTACCTAGCATCTCCGTGCCAGGGAAGTTTTTCTCCATGCAAAGACCGGTGGATTTGACTCCTCTAAGAGCAACTCCACCCATTTGCCCTTATGGCACTTCCAGCAGTGGGAATCTTGTCATGGCAAGGGGGGTTAGGGCTGACACTATTTACGGGAATAGTGTTTGCCATTGCAAAAAGTAAGTTGTACTTTTAGCAGTTGCTATGTCAAAGGGGGGTACTATTCAATTTTTTGTTTTTTTTTCACAAATTTGTTTACCTAAACAATTAATTTTAACAATATTTTCGGATGAGATTTTATGATAATGACAGTGAATGAGGTTGTGGTTTGTTTGTTTTTATATATTTAATGCTTTGGTTGTGGTTAGTTTTTTTATGTATGGAATGTTTTGAATAAAAAGGAATTTTATTTAATAGTTTCTTTGATAGAGAAAAATTAAACTTGAAAGTGAAAAAAATTTAGAGTTGAAAGTGAAAAAATTATTGAGTAGAAAGTGAATTTGTTGTTAAAAGTGAAGAGTATGGATTGGTATTTATAGAAAAAAATTCAGTATTTTTTGGGATTTCTTTTTTACAAAATTCATAATTTTTTGCCTTGAAAAATTCCAGGTCGTTAGATTGGATGAAAAATCGGAAATCAGAAGGACCAGGTTGCGCCACGTGGCAGCGGAAAGAAAAAAAAAATTGATTTGCGCCTGCTGACGTCAGCGTGCCTTCGGGCTGGAGCTCGGGCTCCTCCTGCCTTCGGGCCAGCCCAAGCTCGTGGACCCCACCCTGCCCGGGCCAACCTTTGTTGCTGGAACTTGCATTTGGGCTCTTGCCCGCCCCCCAGCCCTAGCCCTCGGGGGCTGCTAGAAGTGGCCTTAGCCATGGCAAGGGGGGAGCTAGGGCTGCCACTATTCATGTGAATAGTGGTTGCCCTTGCAAATAGTATTTTGTGTTTCCACCCATTGTCATGACTAAGGGCAATTACTATTCATTTCTTTGTTTTATTCACAAATTTTTTTACCTCAATAATTAATTTGGATAATATTTTCGATTTCTGTGTTCCTACGTGTCAAGACTATTCATAATTGGATAAAATTTTCAGATAAGAATTTTGGGTTCAAATATCAGATAAGATTTTCATCCAATCAAATCAAGCCACGTGACATATTTATCTTGCCAAAATTTTCTATAAAACCAGAGGCTCAGCTCATACCTCTCACACCACATCTTTCTATATTTTCATTTTTTAGAGTTTAGAATTCATACTCCATCCATTCTCAATGGAAGAATATAGGAGATGCTTGGAGAGGCAAGAGCGAGAAAGAAATGAGAGAAACCATAGAGCCGATGAAATCAATGAGTTGCCAAGACAAGTCGATGAACAAGTTCTCATAGCAGTGGCTTTCCAAGAGGAAGAGAACCAAGGTCGCCGTCGTGGTTCACAAGTCGGCCGTCGTTGGAATGTGGACAGACATAGGCATTCTCGGGGTAAAAATCTTTTGGAAGATTATTTTATCCCAACTGCTTTGTACTCTAATGTTGATTTTCGAAGGCGATTTAGAATGCAACCCCATTTGTTCAATAAAGTCATGCATGATATTTGCAATTATGATGCATACTTTGTTCAAAAGTGTGATGCTGCTAGGGTTTTGGGGCTTCTTCCAGAGCAAAAGCTTATAGCTGTTATACGAATGTTGGCGTATGGAGCATCTGCTGATCAGGTGGATGAGATTGCCCGAATAGGGAAGTCCACTACGTTGGAGGCTTTGGTAAGATTTTGTAATGCAGTTGAAAATCTGTACACTAGGGACTACCTGCGTAGACCTACTCCCAGGGACCTTCAACGGCTTCTACAAAAAGCCGAAGCTCAAGAATTTCCAGGAATGATTGGTAGCATCGACTGCATGTACTGGCAATGGAAGAATTGCCCAACTGCCTTGCAAGGTGATTACGGAAATAGAAAAGGCCAAAAAAGTATCATCCTGGAAGCCGTTGCTGGCTTCAACACATGGGTTTGGCATGCCTTCTTCAGATTTGCTGGATCCCAAAATGACCTCAACGTGCTGGGTCAATCTCCGGTCTTCAACGATATTTTGAGAGGCCAAGGCCCCAATATCACCTATCAAGTCAACAATACAGTCTACCAGACGAGGTATTATCTAGGTGACGGCATCTACCCAAGGTGGACCACATTTGTCAAATCCATTCCGAATCCTCGATCGCAGAAGCAAAAATTCTTTGCTACCTATCAAGAAGGATACAGGAAAGATGTCGAAAGGTGTTTTGGCATCCTTCAAGCTCGGTGGTTGATTATTCGAGGTGCTGTCCGTATATTTGATGAGGAGATCCTCAGAAGCATTATGATGACTTGCATCATCCTCCATAATATGGTTGTAGAGGATGAGTACGATTATGATGCTGTAAAGGTCTATGAACCGGATCCAATGAACACGACCTTGACTCGGATTTATGCAAGGCCCATGAGGCCAAATGGAGAACCGTTTGAGCCGAAACCGTTGGTGAGGGACAATCGTTTCATGACCCGGATGATAGATCGATATACAGAGATGCAATCTTCGTATATTCATGAAAGGCATCAACTTGACTTGATGGAGCATCTATGGGCAGTGAAAGGCAATGAAGATGAATGATGGAGCATAGATGCTTTGGTTATGTTTTATTTAGTTATGATTTGGTTGTGTTGTTTTTTATTTATTCTGGTTTGGTTGTGGTTTTTTTTTTTTTTAGTTATGTTTTGTTTGATGTATGGAATATGTTGAATAAAAAGGTCTTTTATTGAATGCTTTGTTTATTAAATAAAGAAATCCAATACAAGTTATTAAGAATTACTACTACTAAAATAAAATACATGAAGTACAACAACTTTAATAAAAAACATGAAAAATAAAACTACATAAAAGGTATGCCAACTAATTTCCGTACGAGTCGATGCCGGAATTTTTTCTCAAAATTCGGCATGATTTTTTTTTCACATATGGAAAAATTTCATCTCATTGCCTGTCACGGGACAATGACAAACTTGGAGCCAAGCCTCACATAAAGAAACATCTTCCATGGTGCTCCACGTCCCTCCGGTTTTGATAGAAGAAGCCATAAAAATAGGAAATAAAAATATAAGGTGAAAGAGAGGAAAATGTTGAGTGAAGAATGAATAAAATGTTGAGTAATAGTAGAAGTAGAATAAAATGTATGAGAATTGGTGTTGAAAGTGAAGGGTATTGGTAGGTCTTTATAGGAAAAAAAATCAGAATTTTTTAGTATTTTTTTCATAATTTTATTGCTGGAAAAACACCAGCCGTTGGATGAGAATTGGAGAAGCAAATCGGAGCATTGGGGGAGTGACACGTGGCTTCCAACCGTTGGAGCCTGTGTCGCGCTGACGTCAGCCCACGCTGATTCAACCCGCGTGCTCAACGTCAACCTGATGTCACCCCCCGTGTTTTGGACCTCGGCCTGAACTGGCCTTCGGGCCAGACCGAGTTCGTGGGACCCACCCCCCTGGGCCTGGGCTCACTACTGGAAACAGCTTCCCCCCCAGCCTTGTGCTTAGCTCCTTGCTGGAATTGCTCTAAGGCCTTCTCCAACTCATGAGGGGCTAAACCCAAAATTCCCCCTCCAAAAAGTGACTATTTGGGTTCGGCCAAGATTGTTTTTTCTCCCAACCCTTCAGACTTAAATTTTAAGTCTGCAACTTTATTAAATTGTTTAAGAATGGTTTAAGTCTATTTTTTTTTTAATGGATAACTTTTCTTTATTCAATCTTTTTAAATAACTTCATAATTAAAATTTTTGAACAATTTGACATAAAAAAATTAAAATTCCACAAATATAATTTTATTTCAAAAGAAAACACACAACATAATTCTAAAAGAAAACACACAATACTTAAAATTCATCATATATGAAACCCAATAGGAATAAATTAGGGTTAGGCATTTGGACCCGAAACTCGGCCAACCTGCCCAAACCAAACCAAACCAATGAGTTGGGTTGGTTTGTTTTTTTTCAATTTTTTTTTTGGTCATCAGTTTGAAAACCAAACCGAACTATACAGTTCGGTGTACGGTTTGCAATATTCAAAACCACAGTTTAACCAAACAAAACCGAAGATATTAAAAAATATTATATATAATATTATTATAAGAAATATATATACATAATACATAGTTTCAATCTTTTCTTTTTCTTCTTTCTCAATTTCTCCATTTGTCTTGTCTTCATCAATCCATCTCTCTCTATTTTAATTTTCTCATTCTTCTTATATATGTCTTCACGCCCTCTCCCCGTCTCCCTCTTCTTCTTTTTTCATTCTTCTTCTTCTCTCTCCTTTCTTTTTCTCCTCTTCTTCTTCTTCTTCTCCATCTCTCCCTCTCTCTTTTTTTTCTTCTTCTCCTCTCCATTGCTTTTATTTCCTCTCTCTCTCTCTCTCTCTCTCTCTCTCTCTAAGAAAGCCAAAAAACCGAAACCGAACCAAACCAAACCACCAAGTCCAGTTAACCGAAGTGGTCGGTTTTCATCAATTATGGTTTTGTTTTGGTTTTCAAAATAGCCAAATCAAAGCCTACGGTTCGGTGTCGGGTTGAGCCCAAAACCGAACCGAGCCCAGCCCTAGAATAAACTAATAACTGTTGGAAATACATTAATCAGTGACTATTTAAAATAACTATATATTATCAATATGAACAAAATAGGTACAAATTGTAATACAGAATACAATAAACAAAAATTAATAAAACTGTCTTGGATTCGAGATAGAGGCTTGCAGATTTGATGCAATGTCAAGACAGTAATTTCACCCCTTCTCAATGCTTGAAATTCTACAGATGACTGCCTCCCAGGATTCAACTATTTGTATTATAAGCCCTAACACTCGGACTTAGAATCTGGCGAACTTTGTTTATTTTCCTCTCAGACAATGTAAAATGCTTGTAGAATGCTTTTTCTGTATCTAACGAATGAGGCCTTGTTTGATTTAAATAACACTCCGAAACCTTATCAGAAGAGTCATAATTGTTAGAAAACAGTTAATTAAACTAATCCGAATTAATAAAAAATTATTAATTCAAAACCAAAAAATTAATTTAAATCTGAAAATGCCCAAGTGGCCCAAGGCCCAAGGCCATTTTTTTTACCATGAAATATTATATAATTTTATATAATATTCAAAGCTCAAATCGTTTTTGAAGCCCAATTTGCTTCCACTTGGCCCACTTTCATTTACCAAGTGTGGGACTTCCACACTTATGTCCCACACTTATAAAGATCTCACTCACCAATGTGGGACAAAGGCTCTTGAATTTCATTCAAACTTCCAACAATACTCCACATTTGAATCTAAATTCTAGACTCCACATTTGAAATGTTATACTTATAGTGCTAAATGAATGTAATGCATTTGAGAGGAAGCAGATGTTATATATATCAGAAAAATTGTCTTTTGGACTTGAACTTACCCTAGTGAAAACATATCGGATTTACTTGGTGACGCAGTGGATATAATTGATCTTGAACTGTTCACCGCTATAGTAAACCTAGATAATATGTCTCACACATATAACATCTTAACAAACGTTAGTTCATACGTTTTTGTTCATTTTGGTCCTGAACATATCCCAGGTTTCATGAGAGCTTTAGAGAACTTAGCATTTTTTTCGTTCTCATAAATGCGACCCCACATTTACTCCCATATAGGTGACACCAATTAAGAGTTTTCTGCCTCAACTCCTCTTCATAAGATATTAGTTTCATTAAATGCAAGCATAACCTTCACATCAACAGACAACACACTAACCGTCATAGGAATGAGTTGAATTGTGTGTTCAACTTTTAAATCTTACCCAACCAGTTTGCCTATTGAACCTAGACCATGGGATCTCCAATCAACTAGGTTAGGTTTCCGCCAAGTTTGATTCATTGGATTGGCTTTAATCCCATTCCCCTCGATGTAAATTTGATTTGCTCTCTTGGTAGGCCTTTTGTCAAAGGATTTGCAACATTTTCCTTTGACTTCACATAGTCAATGGATATAATTCCATTTGAGAGCAATTGTCTAATTGTATAAGCCTACGCTTGATATGTCTTGACTTTCCATTGTGTACACCACTCTTGGCTCTTGCTTGTGTTGCCATACTATCACAATGTATACAAATTGCTGTCACAGGCTTAGGCCACATTGGAATGTCCTCTAGGAAGTTTCTCAGCCATTCTGCTTCTTCAGCAGCTTTATCTAAGGCTACAAATTCTGATTCCACTGTAGAGCGTGCTATACATGTCTGTTTAGAGGATTTCCAAGATACTGCAGCTCCACCTAATGTAAATACATATCCACTAGTTGATTTGGTTTCTGTACTGTCAGAAATCCAATTTGCATCACTATAGCCTTCTAGAACTTGTGGATATCTTGTATAATGCAATCCATAATGTTGGGTGTATTTCAAATATCTTAACACCTTGATTGATGCCTCCCAATGATCATGTCCAGGATTGCTTGTGTATCTATTAATAGTCTCCTGAGTTCAGGATTAACGGTAGACTGTTGACCCCTTGCATGTTCTTACATAATTTCATCTTGTTTATCCCTCCAATACTTCTTTTTTCTTTGAGTAAATTTGGACACGTCCATAGATATTACTTTTTGTTCTTGGGCTTTCTTATCTTGTTGCTTATGACATGCATAAGCATCAGCTTGATCTTGGACAAACTTGTCCAATATGTTGAGCTTTCGTCTCCTATCCTCCTCAAAAGCAATACCTTGCTCCACTAATGTTTCCAAGTACTTATCCCTTTTTTTTTTTATTGAGAAGGGTCAGCCATCTTACCCTTTTTTTTTTTGCAGCCTTTTGTTTATCTCGCCCCTCAAGCCTTGGACTAGGCGTGGTGATATCGTTTGCATCATCATCCAAATTCACCATACTTAGAAGAACGTTGTGTGGGAGGCTCATTTATATTGTTCCACTTTGGGCAATCTTTTAAGATTTTCCAAACATGATACAACTTGAAAGGCCTATTTGGAGGCTTGTTATCATTAAGAAATATTGTTTTTGCATATATGTCCTACGTATGAAAAAATAAATTTAAGTTTGAAGTTGAATAAAATTACAAATATAAATTTAAAGCTTTAATAAGAATGGTTACTTACCACATCATGTAAATTTGAGCCATTTTGTTCGTATTGGCCTTAGTCAAACATGCCTTCCAAAGAGAACATTGTTGGTTGATAGTCTTGAACCGAGAAGCAATGGCTTGAAATGTTCGTCGCTCGGGTTCACTAATGCCCGGATCATTTTTCAGACTTTTTTGATATACACACTTCCAAAATGTGTCGCTTGCTTGATTGGTGCCAATAGCCCCATTTTCACTGACAGAAACCCAATCAAGCCTAATAAATCATGGGGGTTGTTTGATATGAAGGTGGGCTCCACTAAAGAATTTGGGTCCAGGCAATAAGCGGTCTGGTATTTGGGTTTTCCCAAATTTTGGCCCATTCATTTTCTTGGGTTAGGAGAGGTTTAGGGCAATAATTTGGGATATTTTGGGTTTAGGTCCTTAGGTTAGAGATGGCCTAATTGACTAATAATGTAAACTAGCCTAATGTAAAAAAATTAAATTTATTTTATAATTAAAAATAATAATGGGTAGTTGTGTTCTGTAAAAATATGATCAATTATTTGATTTTTCTTTTAATTTTTGAATATGAAAAATGTGAATTTACCATATTATCGTCATTTAATTAATCATTTCAATTCTTAATGTTTGCATTAACCAAGGGCGTTTTCTGGTGTTTTAAATGTTTCACAATTCTCTGTCTTTTGGTTTAAATATATAGATAGTGTTGAGGTCCAAAAAATCTACGTTTCGGCCCAAATAAATTCTCGGCCCAATGCGATACCTTACCTAGAAGAAACCCGATTTGGGCACGCAAAAGTTCATGCGCTTGCACACATGCCACGCCAAACAAATAAGCAACACGCCACGCTACAAGCTTAAGTGGGCCCAAGCCACGCTAATGCCTGGGGCTTGCTAAGCGGGTTATGGTATGGATGGTTACGAGTATTCACGAGGCCCATTGATGGTCCAAGGAGTGGAAGTTTTGGGCTACTTGGGAGCACCAAAACTCAAGC
>NC_024128.1:21385393-21401726 GCF_000346735.1 Prunus mume
TTCCATTGCTTCCATTTTTCTCCTCTGTCAAATCGCCCATGAGCTTGACGAAGCTTTCGTCAAGCTGCTGGAGATATGCTAAAGCCATCCATGCTTTCATCTTCTACCTCTCTTTCCACAACACAGATTTAGAGAGCAAGCTTCATCTCTCTCACAGCCTCTGTACTCACGAATACTCAGCTCCCATGCCACAAGCTCTCATGCCAAGCCCAAGAATTTATTTGTAAGCAACTGTTGGTTTCATTGGTGAAGAAGACCAAGGTGTTTCCTAAGGCTCAGCTACTCTTTCGAAACACTCTTGGGGCCTAATCCTTGAACTCAGACTCAAGGGGCAATTTCACACATGTTTCTCTTTTCGATAGCCCAAGCCCATTCGTTAAGCTGCTGGAATAAAAGGACCCCTACAGATAGATTAAATGGCATCGAAATTTTAAAAAAGAAAAAAAAGTTTAGCGGAGTCCCTTTTAAACATGTGTGTTTACAGTCCACACACCTGAGAACTAATTGCTGAAATGGCCAAAAAGGAAAAAACACAAAAAGAACTAATTGCTGAAAAATATAATGTTCACATTGAAGAACAGAACAGTTTAAAGTTGAGCAGTTTATTTTTTGACACATTTTGACCTATGGAAAAGCAAGACTTGAGGTTAATTATGTTATTGTTGCTAATGTTATAGATAAATTTCATAGGAAAAAAAGGAAAAAAAAAAAAGAAAAGAAAGAGTTTTTGATTCACCAGGACGACTTGGAATAAATGGCAATTCATATGCTACGCGTTGAGGGATGGGGGATTCGAACACATAAGTTCTTCTAGTACCACTGGATTTTTCATTGGCGTTGAACACAGGATCAGCCCCTCCCTCATGTTGGCTGCCCTATTTTCTTATCTATACGACCTGCAATTAGTGGCCAATTTGTAGTGGTTATAATTCAAAAGGAAAAAAGGCACAACTAATTCTATATAAACCTTATATCTTCCTGGACTCTCTGAGAAATCTAAGTAAATTGTTATTGTAAATCTGAACAAATCTTATTTTCATCATCAAAAATCAAAATAGTATCAACAAATTGTTCAAACTAATTATTTTGGCCTAACTCATGCTGAATCTGTTCAACAGATTGTTGCGTGTGAATGCAATGCCATTTCTAGGGGAATTTCAAGTCACATTCTATAATGAAAGCTTACAAATTAATCAATCCATAACCGTTCATTCTTTGAGTTGGTTCGCTTTTAGCAAGGAATTACAAAATTTTACATGTGTTTACCTAATCTGAATTACAATTGTAACTAATGATTAGAGACCACAAACACAATTCACAGATCTGCATGGCAAACCCCTCCATCGGAGCTGGAGCTCAAGTTTGCCAAACTTATAGGTTCACTGGTGAAAAATCTTGACAGGATGAGTCTTGCAACATTCTCAGCTGCGGTAGCGCTCGTCTCCATTGTACTTGCTGCATTCTCAAAAGCATTTACATAGTACAAATGCTGACCATCCAAAATAAATGGTGCAAACACTTCAGGAGCAGTGTAATGGGGGTATGCAGCCCAATTTATTCGAATTGTCTCCGTCCGCACACTAGTAGTTGCAGAAGCAAACGATAATCAGTATTCAAATGATTAAAAGTAAACCTGCCCTCGGGGCCTAATAAACCAGATAAAGATCCCACCAGTTTATGGAAAGATTGGCAAATAAATGGGTACCACTTCCACCTATTGGATTTTGTTATTAGGGAACAGTCAGGCAGTCAGTCTACTCATCCAAGCAAACCCAAAAATAAATATTAAATTACCAAAATGCCACTGTTGAAAACTACATAAGTTACCTACTATATCTGTGGACCTGCATTTACACCAAAAGTTTCAAAGTTGTTGTCTGGGTAAGATTTGGATAAACCGACTTTGAAACTACTTAGTGCTCTAGACGACCATAAATATTTTTGTTCAACAGACATCCTGAGTTTTTTTAAACCTAGGCTTACTTTCAACAATGGCGACCCTGAATTTTTGAAATTGTTAGCTGAACACAAGTGTAGCATGTGACAGTCATATGACTTCCACGCAGAGTGCAGTGAAGTTACTTAAATGTTATTTTTCCATCTACAATGACATACAGAAACGAAAACAATATTCTACGACCAAATTCATGAGATCAACCAGGATATGCATTTGGAGATATTTTCAACTAAGATTTTAGTAGGTCAACAAGCCATGATTACAGACATTACAGGAAATCATAACAAAGTGGGAGTTAACACATCCCTGGAATCAACATTTAGAGAGAGAGAGAGAGAGAGAGAGAGAACTGCTATGAAGGAAAGATTAAGAGAGAAATGTGAGTTAACACATCACTGGAATTAACATTGTTGACGTGCATCTATGTCAACTGTCAAAGAGGCCTATCTATCAATTGGTCAGGCCATGCCTAATTGGACGGATCAATGGACTACCGTGATGAGGGATGGTTTTAATGAGTTTTGTACAATTTGATAGGATCATGATGATTGCAGTCAATGGGTGGATTTAAAAACTATGAACCCTGTGAAATACATACAAAAAATGTTTTCTTTAACAAGGATTTTTTGGTCGGTTTCCAGAACTTTTTAGCACAAACAAGGCATGTCTAAGGTTATTCAGTTCTAATTCCTTTCAAAGTTGAACCTGGGTTCAAAATTTCAAGATTTTCTCAAGTCCACTATATATAATGATGTCAGATGGAAGATTTACAGTGAAACAATGCTAAGCATTCAAGGTTAACATTATTGACATTTGACGATTGGGGACAAGAGAGAAAAACTGATCACACTCTGAGGGTTGTCCTATTCTCTTTTCCTGTATAATGCAAATGAGTGATGACTATAACTTAGATTGTTACCTGAAGATACTATCAAGAGTTGCATCCGCCATTGGTTTACGAGAGAATATCTTGTAAGTGAAATCATTCTCATTATGTTGCTTCAGAACCGAGATACTTGAGAATGGAAGATCAGGATCCTCAATTGTGCCAACCAGTTCTGGGATTTCTGCCACAGAATTCAGGCCAAAATATACCTTGCCCAAAAAACATACAAATTAAACCCCAAAACCTAACTGAATAAAAAAGAAAAGAAGTCACACATGATATTTAGCATTGCTGGGTTACTTACAGGATTTAAGAGGCCCCTAACAAAAGTTGCATGTGTGTGTTGCAACTCTCTCTTAGGGATTGAGATTGGAGGAGTAAACTGAACACTCAACTCATCTAAAGGTGTAGCAACCACTGCAACGTCACATGTATAACTCTTTCTCTGGGTGGAATTAAGTTCATAATATTCTCCCTTTGAAGAGATAGATTCTATCTCTTCATGAAGGTGCAATTCAACCTCTGAATGATCAATCAATCCGGCAGCCATCTGCCAGTTCCCTCCTTTAATAGACCACAATCCTCCACCAGATCCTGCCAATGAAACTGCACCAGCAAGTCCACTCATATTGACACTTTGGCCATAATTGATTCTTGTGATGATCTGCAGAATTCAGCAGAGAACTAACTTCTAATGAAATCTCGAAAATCTCAAACACCACTGCACTTGTAAGCCAATTTCATAGTTCAAAGTATCAACATTTCAACAAACCAAGAGTTTTCCTTAAGTTAAAATGAAGTTGAACCTCACCCCACACCTATGAAACATGCTTTTGTTTCCATTTACACTGACTGAAAGGAAACCAGAAAAAATAGAAGCCCTGTATGCTAAGAAAACCTAAACATACAAGAACTGAAATAGCACTTTTACACAAGGGAAATGAATGACATGGCCTACGTCCAATAATATGTAAACGAGCTTGTATCTAATCCTTGTTGAGGAGAAAATATGTAATACACAAACGAGAAAAGCAAAATCAAAATCAAATAAAGTACTTTTCAAACGTGAATCTAGGCCAACAAAAGACGGTAAGATGGGTCCCATATGCTCGTGTTTTTGTTTGAGGTTATACATCCATTCATTGTACTAAATCCCCTGTCTTGCAAAATTATATCCTTCCCTAGTAAGAACCGAAATCCAAAAGGATATCATCTTAAATCATCAAACCGAGTTTTACAATTCTAATACGCACGTGCTGCAAATTTAGCAATCCCATGCATGATGATACAGTTTATAAAACACTGAAACAATTTGTGACAATTTCGTAAAAATTTGAAGTTGCACGGATCTAAAACCACTCATAACAAAGCATAAGATGTCCTGCGTTTTGCAGGTCCCTACCCTTTTTACAGGAAATAACAATCAGAAAAACAGGACAGAAATTTTCTAAAGTGACCATCGTGGATCAATTGAAAGGAGTGCAGCACAGCTACTTCTATAACATTAACATGAGTTGAAACTTCAAAATACTCTATGCTTTATAGAGAAATACAACATGTGTATTCAAATATAATTTTTTGTCAGGTTAGATTTACTTCACAACATAATCCAAACTGCATTCTTCATAACAATCTAACTGAAGTGAAACTAGTGATAATTGTTATGCACAAAGAAATATACCATATTTTTCATATATGACGAAAAAAGAAAAAGAAAACTAAGGAAAAGCAAACACCCTCGAAACGTGTTGTAGCGGGAAGGTTCTTACAGTGACAAGCTCTTGTATCAATAAGGGAGACAAGCCAGCATCAGCCAATTCCATAGCCAAAGTCCTTGTGGTGAGATTGTACAAACCAGCCCACTGAAGCATCTCATCCACTGTCTCAAAAACAGGTCTTGTCTCAAAGCCTTCATAATACTTGCAGAAGTTATTCACAGCACTCTGCACCAGAAAAATCACAATCAACAGCTAAATCCCACGTAAAATAGAATAATAAAAAGGAAAAAAAATATAAAAAGAAAGAGAGAGAACCTCAACAAATCTCTCCATCCTGACAAGGGAGAAGCCATATCTGAGGAGCATGATGAGTGAATTAGCAAGAGAAACAATCTTCTGAGCAAAGGGAAGCTTGGATTTGAAGCTGAGAGTCTTGAATACAAACTTGTGGCCATCCCAAATTGCAAAACCAGAAGAGGACTCGGAATCGGAAGGGGTGCTGATGGTGAGGTTGAGGAGCTTCGTGTAGTTCAAGGCGTGCAAGTTCCTCGGGTGGAGAATGGAGGCGCCGGCCTCGAAGGTCTGGCCGGAGACGTTGACCGTGGCCATGCGACCCCCAACGACGCCGTTTCGCTCGAAGATCCGAATGGTGAAGTCGAGATTAGGGGGAGAGTAGCGGCGGAGGAAGTGGGCCACAGAGGACCCACCGATGCCGCTGCCGACGATGCAAATAGAAACAGCAGAGCCTGCGTCGCCATTTGCATTTGCATTTGCATTTGAACAAAGTGTTGATATCAACAGTGGGACGAGGAAGAAGAGTGAGAATATTAAGCTCCTACTACTGAGTCCGATTGTGGGAGCTGATGATGCCATTGCCAACAACATCTTTTTCTTTCTTTTGAGAATTGTGCAGTGAACCAAGTTTAATTAGATTAGATGTATGTATGAGAGTCCGCAATTTTGCTCTGCTTCGTTCTGACTTTTAATTCTGCCGTTGTTGGGGGAGAGATGCGACTACCATGTTGACTTGGGAATAAAAACTTTAAAAACGACACAAATACGAACACTCCAAGGCTTCTACCAGTGGATCATATTTATCTTATTATTATTATGTAAAAACACAATTTTTTAACTTTGGAGTGAGTGGAACGCACTATTGACGTGATACAAACTAATACTCTACTATAGGTTAGATGATATTGATAGGTGAAGGAATTGAACACTTTATTGCATTGAAACACAAGAAGTAAAGCATCTCATAAAGTAGATAATATATTACGAAAAAACACAAGAAGTTAAGACCTCATAATCTCAACGCCTCAACACCCTTAATCGTTTGAACATAATTTGCAAGCAAATAAAAAATCATTAGAAGTCATAATTTTCTTCTCACTCCATCCAGCTCCCACGTGATAGGATATAAAGGCACTTGTACCTATTATAAGATGACAAGTGTCGTGTCATGTCATGATTTGTTGAATTAGTTAGATTGCTTAGTCGAGAAGAATACAATGTAACAATACATAAGAATCGTGTAGGCTGGTAATTGATTGATTTAGCAAGAAACAAAAATAGAAAACAAAATCTTTTTCTTCAATTCTCTTAGATTCTTCTCATTCTATTTAATGTTTTCACCACGCAGCTTTTAAAGAGGTAGGCTCTTCAACGTTCTACCCATTTAAAAGAGAAGAGTAATATGGCAATAGGGTTTTGATGAGTTTGTGTTTTTCTAAAAGGTCATGCTAGGGAGACCAACTTTAGATACCAACTTGTGTACCATTGTTTGGGCCTAAAAGAATTCACACGCCAGCCCACTTCTCACAAAGAAGCCCAGGAGCAGGAAAATAGAAGACCGGGCCTTAACTCCATACGGAAGCCCAATCAGTGCCAGAGGTTCGTGTTTTTTTGTGAAATGGCAGAATTATGAAAACACAAAGCAAACCAGTAAAATTTCCAAAAGAATGGCAAAATTGGCCACCAAGCAAATCGTTAAATTTTTTTAGAAGGAAGAGTTGGATTGGGCCCAGTTTCTAAATCCTCACCATCACTCTCAAAGAAGGCCAGGAACAAGTCAACAGATTTTTCTGAAAAAAAACCCACGTGACTACTCGACTTTGAAAAGTCAACTATTTCAACTAGTCACAAGAGGATTTGACACAAGGAATTAATGAAGGCAGTTTTGCAGGAAGATTTCTCCAGTCTTTCACAGACAAAGGAAAGATCAAAATCATTTTTTCTATATTCAGAAAAATTATGCTCCACAGCAGGTGTCATTTCCAAGGGATAAGCAAGCTATATTTTCTAAAGAGATAAGTAGGATGCAGAGAGTTGTCCATCTAGAAAATCAAACTAACCATCACAACAGATTGAATTCTCACAAGAGCAGTTAAAGATCAAAAGAGCAGAGAAGTAATCACCAAAAAAAGAAATGAATATTGATGGTTTGTCTGCCAGAATAGATAAAATCCATTTTTCTTTGACATTAAAAAAGAAAGATCTTGCTTTTAGAAAATCTACCGCCCATTCTTTAAAGATTAGAAAACCAAATCCAGCATTTCCTATAAATATGAGAGGAGGTGGACAGATCAAAGAACAACCAAAAATCAATCAAAAACATAAACTCAAAATGATCACTTGATCTCAAAAAAACCTTCAAAACACTGAAACAACCAATAGCTCATTGAGCCACAAGAAGCAAGTCAGCTACAAATCAGAATCTCTAAACTCCAGTTCAGTTTAAGAGAAATAGTCATTCAAAGCGAGACTTCTTTCATTACAAATTTGGTTTAGTATAAGCCAAGTCAAGTAGAGTTTGAGTTTTACAAATATGAAAACCTCAACAAATTTATGGAGAGCCCTGATCAAGCAGAACAGGTATTACAGTGCAGTTTTAGCTCAGTAATCGTCGAATCCAACCACTTTTGCCCCTTCCAGACTAAAGAGGTCCCAATTCTGCCCGTTCAAAATGCCTTCCAGGGCTTGAAATAGATTAAGCTATGCCAAACTCGAACGTTGATATCAATTTACAGTTGAAACTTGACAGTTGAAGGTGTTGATAGTCCAGTCCAGCACAGGCACACCCAATCCAGCCTGGATAAGAAGCACTTATCTAGGCAGAAATTGAAGTCTAGAAGCTCCCTTTTGTATTTTTAGAGTTGGTCTTCCTTCTTGAGCTTTGTACAAGGCAGTTCCGCCTAAAACATTTCACTTTCTTATCATTTATTCTGGCCAGAACTACTAGTTTTGCACTGTGAAAAATTATGAAGTCTTCACCAGTTTGAGGCAAGAAAAGAACTGACTTGGGAGATATTCCTCACCCAAATTCACAATAGCTTGTTTAGAAATCAGTAACTTGGGGTGCAAGTTATCTATTTTTAAGAAGTATACTAGGATTTTCATTGCTAGCAGTGGCACGCTCGCACACTAAAGAAAGTTGACTTGTTGACCAGTCAATAGTTTTCGAGGCAATGAGGAACTTTACCCTACTATCGCAGGAACAAACATAAAACAGGTGAACAACCATCTCTCTAATAAAAGTGGAGTCCACCAATAAAATGGGTCCCACACTATATTAGAGAGATGATACACAAGTTGGTATCTAAAGTTGGTCTCCCTAGCATTTTCCTTTTCTTTTCTCTAGAACTATGAAGGGTGGTGGGGTGTGTGAGGTATGTGTATAGATGTACTAAGGTTAAGTATTAAGTTTTTTTTTTGTATTTTTACACAATAATCAAACTTAAGAGCTTAATAATTTAAGTATTGGGGTGAACAAATGTGGGGTTTAAACAGAAAAAATCTATTTATTTATAGTATTAAAAGTGAGGTAATCAATTTAATAGAAAATCAAACGGTGAAGTTGTGGGTTAGGGTGTTGTTGTCAAATTACGCAGGCAATAAAATTAAAGTTATCAATTTAATAGAAAATCAAACGATATAATTGACAAAGTGAGTAATTTGATCAAATTTAGGATTTCATATTGGAGTAAAATATGGTTAATCCTTATTTATATTTTGGGTCGGCTATTGTGATTTACTGAAATTAGAACACCCAGTTCTATTAGAATATTTCATGTTAAACCGTAAACACTACTTATAAATATTTTCTTTTTTCATACAAAACACTCTTAACAGAAGCTCTTAGAGGCAGAAATATATACAACGTTTTCCTTCGAAATAAGCACAAAATTTGCTCTCTGTCGTTCCAGTGACTCCATTTTTGTTCAACTAGTTCTCAGGTGTTAGTATATTTCATCCATATCTTGCTTCTTCTTTTTATTTTTTATTTTTTATGTGTCAGAACATAGAGTTCTGAAGCTGTTGATTTATTGTTGTTGGGTTTTCTTTTTCTCTTTCCAAACTTTCCATGATCATGTGTTATATATATATAGTGAGCTTCAATTGAGGAATCCTGACCACCACGCATTGTATTTCAATGATTTGAACTGTTAGCTTTTAGATATTCTCTCAAACATCATCTCTACAAAAAAATCACTTGAATGCAAAACTATTTGATCACTCAAATAGATGGTTGTTATTTTAGTCTTTTTCTTGAAGCACCGTATTTGTCTGCAACTAGATGCCTTAAAGTTTTCAATCTGTCCAGCTTTTGTAAGGATAATCTATGAATGAAGAATACATCAAAGGGTGTGCCTATAGAAAGGGACTAAGACTGATATGTATGTGTAGACAGTAGACATATGCAATGTTATATGTTCATCTAATATAAATGCATGAGATATTGTTGTTTGGTATATATGAATAGTAATATGTGTTTGCCTCCATCTGTGTTTTTTGTTCCATTTTGATATGCAGCGCCAAAGGTGATCTTCTGAGGAGCAAATGAGGAAAAAAGTGTGCATGGAAAGCCGTCCCCCGCCGCCATTGTCCGATCTTCTTCCTCCTGAACTGTTGTCAAAAATAGCAGATGGTCTAAGCCTAATCGATCTTCTGAGTTTCCGCAGTGTCTGCAAGGCTTGGAACTCTGCTTCTTCAACAGCTTCAGCTCAGAATGAATCCTCATATGAACCCTGGTTTTTACTGTACGAGGAACATTCTGATCAATGCCAGTTGCTAATATGTGAAAGTGGTAAAAAGTACACCATCAGTAATATTCCAGAACTAAAAGGAGCAACTTGCCTTGCATCAAACCAAGGATGGCTACTTCTTTTCAAGCCATCATGCGGCTCAATCTTCTTCTTTTGCCCCTTCTCTCGTGCGAAAATCGACCTTCCAAAGTTGCCAGCCTCACAACTATGTGAGCATGTTGCAGCATTTTCATCCCCTCCCACTTGTCAAGATTGCATTGTTTCTGTCATTAGCCGTATCAATGATTTAGAACTGGAGCTGAATGTTCTTCATTGCGGAGCCAATGAATGGATCCGACACCAGCGCAATTTCACCCCATGGCCAGTTAACAGAATTGAATGTGGTGCTTTTCACAACGGAGAATTCTATTTTTTCGCCTGCGGAGGAGACAGGTTGATCCAGGTCGCTGTCACTACTGCCGGCAACCTACAGTGGCAGTGCTTTTCCATTATTCCTGTTTCAGCACCAGCTCCGGCACCAGCTGAAGATGAAATTGTATCATTGAGAGATGAAATGGGTTATTTGGACAAAAAGAATGTGAAGCAGCAGCTGGGGATGGGAAGGGACGTTTCAATTTCTACTTGTGGAACACAAATCCGGGAGTTGGATGGCGAAGACTCTGTTGTTTTCAATGAGAACGAGAGCATTGTGTCTGCTGAACAATCCTCCTCATCCACAACCAAGAGCCCTGATTTTAAAGGGATTTGGATCCACCCAAGATTCTGTCAAATCTCCCCAATTCATCAGAGTTGGTGATTCCGTTTTGCTTTCTAAATTGTTGGTCAACTTGGTTTCTGAATTTAGCAGCTTGGAAAATTATTATAGCAGTTTATCTTTTGCTGGTAAACTTGTTTCTTGGTTAATTCTAAGTACCTGATTTGTTATATCTTCTTTGCCATGCATTGCTAGAATTAACCTGAATTGAAAATTATAATACAGCTAGTTTAAATCCAAACATGTTTGCTCTAGAATTCATTCTCATGTTTCTAAGCAACGCAGGTAATAGAGGTCGGGTAGGCTTTAACTGAGGGCAGCTGTAATAAGTAGCTAACAACAATTCAAGCAGACTTTCTAGATTTAACACTTAAACTAAGTTTAATAAGCTGAAAAAATAACCTACTTTTTCTTTACATAAAACCCATCCTACAAATCCTCCAAAATTGAATCAGGTGTGGAGCCTGAACGGTCCTAAAAGCAATCAATGGGCAGCAAGAGTGGTTACATGAGAGAGAGAGAGAGAGAGAGAGAGAATCGCTAGCTAGGTTAAATGAAGAATGCAATTAGTTGTAAAAAAAAAAAAAACATATATAAAAAATTTAAAAAATCTCTAGTCATCTTCTGTAGCATGCAAGAATTGAATCGTGGCAAAGCCGCCAATACTCTTTGTAGGAGATTAGCATCCATGGAAATATTGGAAGATCAGTCCCAATTGTAGATGGAATCCTGGAACCAATTTTAAAAGTTAAAAAATTGAAATATCCACAAAATAACCATCAAAACTATATTCAAATTTCAACTCACCGTCTGCCAGTAAGGACTCCATAAGCTGCTGTAGCAACCAATGTCCGAGGTTTCCCAGAAAGAATCTTGTTGTAGTGAGGCATGACTATTTGTCCTGATATGCATGCCCCATTAATAACAGTTGGCAGAACAAATACCAGACATAAAAAAGTACTTCACCACTTCAACAGTAGAGATGTATCTTTCAGCTATTATCATGAATATGCATGCATATGCATATGAGTTACCTTAAAGCTTTTAAAACAAAATCAGCATATAACTTGCATTTGGAGCTAGCTGGACTACTCCTTTTAACCATTCAAATTATCAAAGATCAATGCTACAGCACATGCGCACACACGTAAACAGAGCCTCACAACTTTACACTCAAAATTATTGAAGTTTTAAAGCCAAAGCTAATAATGTTACATGGTCCTGACTCCTGATAAGACTTAAAAATGGTGAATTATTTCAAAATCCAAGCCCAAGTAGTTGACATATGATGGTTTCAGAATTCAGATGCAATCCAATGAAACATCACTAATTCACTAAATAAAAGAATCGAGCTCTCACCTACAGTCAAGAAGTTGCTATGAAGAAATGAAACCACAACAGAAGCTTTCTCTCCAGTTAGGCCCTTTTCACTCTGCAATTTATCTGCTGGTGAACTAATATCCTTATGTGAATAAATGCAATCACTCCAAACAGATACAATTTCAAACCATATCCCAGAGGGAAATCTTTTTGGCATGACCAACCAAAGGAAAATTTTGATGTAAGGTGTGGCATGAATAACAGATATAGTGATTTCAATCAGTATATAGATAAGGCTGATGGTTGTATTCATAATGGTAAAGAAAATATAGAAAACAGAAGTTGTCGGTAATAGAAGCAGGAGTGGTGTGAACAGAAGAGATCCAACGATGTGTTGCTTGACAGTATAGTCATAGCTATCTAATCTCTGACGAAGAGGATTCCACTTTCGACCCCTGGAAAGCATTCGGCAAGTACACAAGCAATTAGATGTTATAAAATAGAAAAACAATCATGGATAAAGGACAAATTTTACTTGCACCTTCCCCAATTATATATAATCAAAATTCTGATCGGAGTTTGCCATTCAAGAAAAGAAAAAATAAATGCCTTGAAAATTCCATTGAATATATTCTAAAGGGTATTGAATTGTAGCAGCATGCACAAGAAAAGAAGATTTTCTCAGAAAACAGCAATTTGCATCAACCAATACAAGCATGTCTTGCATGGAGTACAAGTGTACATTCATTTACTTTCTTTTTTTGGTCGGTTGGTGGACAACTTACACAAACATGATTCTGCTATGGGACTCAAGAGGTGATATTAATAAAGTGTCTGAAGTTTTGAGTGCACACTAATTCTTAGATGGATATGTATAAATTACAGACAGTGTAAAGAACATAAAGACCATACGAAGTAGTTAACAAACATAAAAAACTTAAAATTCACAAGTAGCGGGACTGATTCAACTGGTAGCACTATGGTAAACTTTGTCCCAGCACATTTAACCCAAGAATCTCAACGCTTCAAGGCACACTTATATGTTTCAAATATCTATTAAATTATGGGCACTAAAATTTATAAACTAATACAATTATACAATAAAATGCAAAAACAAAATCATAGTCCCAACTAGCTAGAGAAATAAAGAAAAAGTCAGTGTCAAACCAATGAGGAAAGTTCCACAATAACAGCAATCATGGATGGACTTGCCTCCTTAATGGAATATTGGCTACTGGCAGAACTAGATCAAATTACACATGTACTCCCTGTATTTTAGCTTATTTTTTACACTTCAATTCCTGTCCACCTAAATTTTTCCAATTGTACCCCTGTATTTTGGTTCATTTGCAACTGAGGACAATACATCAACTCAGTCTAATAATTTAACAGACATGTGGTCGTAGATGTCTTTAGACATACCTATGTTTCCAGGTTGCCACTCCATCAATTTATTAGACGCAATTGATGTTTTGTCCTTGATTGTAATTGTAATCAACTATAGGGGTACAATTGAAATTTTCTTAACTACAGATAATTAAGTAGAAAACAGACTAAACTACATCAACTTAAAGTGTGATTTGACCGCAGAATATGTATTAAATACATAACAACCAAACCAACAGGTGATGAATAAGCATTAAGGGATAGAGAATAGGTTGTTTAGAAAAATGACCATATCGCATTCATAGAATTACCAAACAAAGTACATTTGCTTTTGGTTGGCCATATGTAGAAGTTTAAAAGACTGAAAATGCAAGAGCAAGAAATCCGAGAATAATACCTGAAAAGGCGCCACAAAGCTGCCAATGCCTGTATCTGAGTCGAATATAAAAGGGATATCAACCAGTGAAGAGTGGACACATGTAACGTTGCTAGTGCAATCAAGTCTTTTATCAAAGCAGCAGGTACAGTCACCCCAAAAATGATTCCTGATATAGCAAGTCCTCTAATGAAATAAATGAAGTGAAACCCCAAAAAGATCCAAATGGTAGACCAAATCTGGATAGCAGTTAGAGAAATCATCCCAAGAACTCCTGCCAATTCCGTGTTTAACTTAAAACCTGCGGGGACTCCCATTAACCACACACAACCTGAGCGCAATAACTCATTTGTAATGTCACTGGCAAATTTCAGGACCCACATGCAAGCAGATTCTGCATGATACAGCAGTGCCAAACCGAACAAGTTTCCCAGAAGTACATCAACAGCTAAACTTGACCACATGGAATGCTTATGCAATGCAGCTTTCTCCGCATATTCAACACTTGATAGCGACCTTTGAAATAAAGAAGAAGATGATGAAAAAATTTGCAGTTTGTTCATGAAAGAAATAAGAGTTCAATACCAAAAAAGAAAAAATGATGATACAACAAAAGAAATAAATATCACGATAACTGTCAATTGGGGTCAAATATAAGGCAATGTAGACAAGGACGAAAAGAAAGAGATCAGGTGAATGCCAAACATGGTAGTCAAGCAAACCCAGCCTACAAAAGTACAGATCAGAAAACGTTAACACTTTATTAACATGCATAAGTTTACAGAGAAAAACTTCCTCATAAATCAAAATGGTGTGAAATCTGATAGCATTTGAAAACCAACTTATGAGTCAGATAACTTCCCAGTATTCAACATAGAACGCTAAATGAAATGGCATTTGAAACCCAACTTATCAGTTAGACAACTCAACTGTATTCAACATAGATTTCTGTATTTGCATTTGTAAATTTCATCAATAATTAGAATGCTATATGGAATGGCATTTTAAACACAACTCATCAATCAGATAAATTTCCAGTGTTCAACATAGAATTTCATATTACCTTGTGCCATTATCTTGAAGAAAGATTGGCCAATACAAGATCTGAGAACAACGGATTCTGATATTTATCCTTGAACTGCTGAATACCTTTACTGATATGATGTATACCCATGAATCTGATGCATACTTCAGAAGCCTATAGAGAAACTGAACAATGACATAGAATAACATGGACAATGAAGCCACAGACACAGCAAGTAGTTGCCATGTGAAGGCAAGAAACCTGAAATGCCACACAAAGTCCATTTGAATACTACAGAGCAAAGCAGGACTTCGAAAGCAAAGTGGGGAGGACAAATGTGTGAAAATAATACATGTAAACTGTGGAAAAGCGCACAGTAGATTTCTTGGGACCCATGCATCTTTCAAAAACTTTGTCAGCAGCAGCGGAGCTATTGATTGCCAGAATGACCGTATCCTGCATGAAAACAATATCATAATCGTATTGCAATATTAACAACAAAGGTAAGTCTTGATGCACAAAAAATTCTCAAAAACTCTTACCAAGTCAAGGAGTGGCTGCTTCTGGTGAAGTTCATCAACCCACTTGGGTCTTCTCTCTGGAGCATTCACTTGATCAAATGAATTCCAAGGATGTAATGAGAAATGGTGAGCACCATAGGCTGGGGTCTCGTAGAATATTAACTACATTTGATCAAGAAAAGACAAGATTTTAATCAATCAAAACAGATGTCATGCTTAAAAATAAAAATTAAATTAAGCCCAACGCATGCCATTGAAGCATTCATGACTTACATACGTGGATATCACATGGAAACACCATTTGCCCATTCCAGTGGATGTGATGCAGTTTAGGAATCCAACTAATTTCGGTTCCAACTTGTTCTTGAGGATCACATAGCATCTGGATCCAATAACTGTTTCCTACAAAAGTTTGCCTACATTGTTCTAGTGATCCATTGAGATTGTGGCACCCACAACAAGATGAGTGATATTGATCTTCTTTTGAGTGAACTTTAAAAAATTGACCCACTATACACAACATTGACTTGTCCTGGAGTAACACAGGCATCCTTCCATTTGTGTCATGAAGGATTCCCTGAAAATAATAAATACTTTTCTTTGGTGAGAGGAAAAACACATACAATTTCAATAAAGCAATTTCCCAAACCATACAAAATAAGCAACAAATGAATGCATGCCAAAATCACTAAGTACAATGATAAAGAAACAAATTGAAACCTACCCAACTAATTGCAGTTACAAGTGATTGAAATCTGATTAGCATTCATTACTGAATAACATTATATACCTGAATGCATAATTTTTTATCAGAAAGGGCTTGTTCAGTGCAGGCAAAAGCTACGACAACGTCAAGAGAAGACAAAGACGACGAAATGAACCAACCCAGCAAGAAATTGGAGCAGGATGATGGTGTGCTCAATGAGAGTTGCTTTGGCCACCAAATTCTACACCTCCTTCCCATCCTTGTGAATATGATTGCTAATCAGTGGCTCAACTTACAGTCTCCATTTTATCCCAACTTGAAAAGTTTTATCGAAATTTTGTTCTCATTCCAAAATTTGCTTTTGGTTCAGATCCCCCTTCTGAACCAGCTTGAGAGATTGGGGTTAGGGTTCTCGCTAGCTATTGTTCAGAGATGGAGAGGGAGGGAAGGGAAGCGAAATCGCCATGCATTATTCCTCTGGCTCCGATTCTCAGCGTCTGAACGGGTCATATATAATAAACGACCCTTGAATTATGTTATTCGCTAGTCCTCACTTGGTTTTTCAGCTAATTTCCTATAAAACTCATCCGCACGGCTCGTTTTTGAAGTTATAAATCTCCGGCCAGACTATAATGAGGGG
>NC_024128.1:21420060-21432347 GCF_000346735.1 Prunus mume
CATTATTGACATGTTATTGACATGTTATTGACTTTATTTTCATTCGTTTTTTAACATATACCCAAGCAAAAATTAACATGCAAGTGAAGCACAAAGAAGAGATGCCAAATCTAACAACATTCATGGTACAAATTGGGGAAAACGGTTACTCTAACCCAAAACTCAAATTCCATAAATTACTCACCAAATGCTGGTTATTGAACAATCGCAAGGTGTCTGTGTTGGGTCTTTGTGCGGTTTTGCTCCACAAATGGAACCTATCACTTCCAACGAATACGGCTTCTCTCCTTCTCCTTCCACTGCTTCGTCTTTTCACTGTTTCAGAATCCACGCCTTTGCCCCTTCCACTCAAAATAAATAGTTTTTCACGGTTTAGATAGTGGAGTTGCCTTCAACCGTCGTTAACCTTTGCCTTCAACCGTCATTGCCTGTTGCCTTCAACCGTTTCTCAGAGCTTAGCGGTTTCTCTGAGCTATGAGTTTGAGATCAATGGGTTTTTTCTGTTCAAACTTCGAACTTGCCTCTTTTTTTTTTTTTTTTTTGGGACCAACTTCATTGCTGGATATTAAATTCGGGTTTGGGTTCCTCACCTACCCGATTGCACAACTTTATCCCAATTCTCCCCAGCCCTTGGATTGATCCAATGACTATAAAGTGAACCCCTTATAACTTACCCCTCATTATAGTCTGACCGGATTTTGGGAGACTGGTGGGCCTTTTGCCTGGGCTGGGCTGTCCGCTGGAACTACTCTTACGCCTATCCATTTATCACGCATCTCATCTCTTGGAATCCATTCGTCCGAAAAAATCCTCTCCGAACCCAATATCTTCAAGAGACCCAGAATCGAACGTGGGCTCATCAGCTATAGCACTCTCCCTCATGTGCTCTCGATTGCTCGTGTGCTGTCGGCGGTCAGGTACTGCTTTGTAGCAGCGACGTCGTCTATCAGGTACTGTTCTCTCTTCTGGAACTGAGTCGTTAAATCTTTCGTTCCAGATCGAAATTCGTATGGCGCTGAGCGAATTAGGCAACTATGTTCCGGAGCAGTGGAGCTTCTCACATTCTCCATAAGTGGGACTTGATCCATAAGTTATGGCAATTGATTACCTGAACTGAATTAGAAGAGGTGCACACAAAAATGGCCGCTACTTCCAGTGGTTCCAATATATATTTGCCCAAGTTTGAGTACAAAATTGATGGTGTTGGTTGGTCGGATGAGCTTGATTATCTTCCATTGATACAACGGCGTGATTTGTTACTGGCCAGTAAGCAAAATTCAAAGTGAGCTCCTTTTCATTTTTCTTTTGTTTTTGTTTTAGGTTTTTGTTCCGTTTAAAACATGTCAATAATATATTAGGATTAGTGATTGAAGCTTTGTCTTTGGGACATGCATGCAGATCCCTCATTGGTGCTGCTCTTAAAGAAGACGATGAGCTCTCTGAGTCACAAGTAATTTGTTTATCTCCTCGTTTTATTTTTATCATAGTTCATATTATTTTAATTTTGAATAATTGGTTTGAAACTTCTTAAAGCCTTACAGAGGTGAAAGTTTCAAGCCTTGTCTTATTAAAGCTCAGTAGTGTGATTTCAAATTCCGTGTTATCTAGTTTCGTCGTGAACATTTAGAGACGAGATATAGTTGGGCAATAACGAAATGCCTTGGCCCTGTTTTTGATATTGGACAGTTCTATAACCATTAGCGTAAACAGTTTGCGTGTTATTTATTATGTAAATCCTTATTTTAGTGTTCGATTGATGATTGTCTTTAGGCTATGAAGATGTTTTACAAAATGCCTTCGCTAGATATGTCATGGTTGAATAATAGGGTGATAGGTTGATGCATGAATTTTTCTTCTTGTGAAAAACGCCTCTTGCAGTTGAAAATAATGACCCATATGAGGAAACTAGTGAAGAACAATTTCTTGAAGAATGTGTGCAAAGAAGATTGTGAATATCATATTAATTTTCAGAGAATTTATTTATTGTTGTGACATTGAAGATTATGAATATTTGAAGTTTATTTGGGGAATCTGAAATTAAGGCAACTATGAAATTGTATGCCAAAGTTTTTAGGATTTAATATTAGGTCATTGGAAATTATAGGAGTTATCATGGCTATGGCCTAATTATTTGGCAAAAGTCACAGAATCTTCGCAAGCACCTGGCGAATGCTGAGTTGTTATGCATGAAATATGAGTGGATTTTAGCAAATTATCTTTATTGGCAGAACTTACAAAGTCCTTGCAAATGCTAGATGAATGTGGAGAAAAGTACATTTGTGTTTATATGTAACATATAGGAGGTACTAGATTTTAAAAAATTGTCTTGGTTGGAGGGGAGAGTGGTTTAATTTTCCTTATGTTTTTTGATCCACCTATGCTTCATTATTACGAACATGATGAGAATCCAGTTAGAATCTGGTGGAAATGAAATCCAAGAAAGCAACAAAGCCCGTTCGGAGATGAAGACCAACAGGCTTCATCATGCAGCATGGTAACATAACAGTGGGCCTTGCTTTGGCAAAGAAAGGGTAAAGGCTAAGAATGTTATACAATGAGAAATCTTAGAGATTTGACTTGAAAAGAGAATTGATTAGAAATTTGAATGTACCTATAAGTATAGGTGAGACACTGGATATATACCATGAAAATAAGAAACTATTGAGGATTTTTCTTGAGAAGATAATTGACTAGGAATTAGAATGTACCGAAAACTCTGAAAGTACAGGTGAGGCACTTTAGATGGTCTACATGATCAAAGCGGACAATATGACATGCTTAGGCAGCCTATAGTTATGTTTGAAGAGAAAATGCAACGACATAATTTTGTGAGGCATTTGCCTTGTCAGAGTTTTTGTCAGACATTTTAACAATCTGCTGTATGGCACTAGAAGTAGTCAAGTTATATCGATGTGCCTCGATGAAATAGGAAGCAGTATGCTAGGAAAAGAACGATTTGAAATAATTTCATTGCAAGCAGTTTGAGTTGGCAATCTTCCCTCTGCCTTTTTTTTTTTCCTTTTTGGGTCGGTTAATAGAATATGTGTATGTTTTGTAGGATGTTTCCTCTGTTCTTTTTGCTGCCCGAGAAGTGGGAGTTCAATTATTGGAAGAAGAAAAAAATCAGTATTCTATAATTCCTAGGGGAACTACGCCTGGATTATTGTGCAGTAAAACTGTGGTAGATTCCTCACTTGATCAATGTTTACAAAATGCTGTTTGCAGCCGAAATGCGGAAATGCCTGGTGATAGTGACTACAATGGGACAGAAGTAAATACTTTAACTTCCTCAAAGAAGATTGCCTGTACTGAATCTGATACAAATGTTGGTCAACCAGAGAAAATTGATGTCAATATTTTAACACTAGCTGAAAATCCATCACTATCAGAAGTTCATGCTGAAGAAAAGGCTGCTTCCTCTGGCAGCTTGTTGAGTTCTTTTGGAGATGGTATGGATTGTTTTGCCGGTTCTCCTGTGTCATCAGTTAAGGTGAAAAGGGAGATGTCTGATCACTGTACTTATGATCCTCTGGACCACATTTCCTTGAAAGAGCGACAGAAGATGCTGCAATCAAGGTGCCATTTTCTCCTGGATGATTTTTATGTCTTGGCACAAATATATATATTTATATATATTTATATATATATATATTTTCAAGTTCATCCCTTCTACACAAACACATTGCAGACATCAAAACTTCAGTTAAAAAATTCACTAGCAATTTGATCAACGATCAACAACTCAAAAGTTTGACCTTTTGACTAGTAAAACTTTACTTATCTAAGTTGTGGGTCATAGGAAGTGACATGTGCTAACACCTAGGAGGCCACATCAGTATAAATTAAGTCTTTCTTTGAATCAAATCAAATTGAAGTGTATCAAATCAAGAACAAATCTCGAATTTAGAAGGATTCAACTTCAAGGATTCCAAATTAAAAAACCCATTTGTTAAGGTTTGAGTTTGGAGAAAGAAAAAAAAACCCTCGTTGGACCAAAGGCCCGAGAAAGGTGTTTCAGCAAAAGTTAGAGATAAAAAGAAAAAAGATAAAGATAAAAAGAAGGCATAGTCCTTTTAGTTGAAAACCCACAAGGTTGGCTCACTAAAAGGTTAGGCAAGAAAACCCCTTGAATTATGTTATGGTGCGATCTTTCATTTTGAGGGGTATGCAGGAAGCTTTGAGAATTTAATTGTAAAGTTCAGTCACATGAAGAAAAAAATTGTGATACATGTGTATGTTGTGAGATCAATCACCTCAATCATGAAAATTAAATCAGTGAAAGAAAATAAAAGTAAAGCACCTAGATGACAAAGAGTAAATAAAACAAAGCACAGCAAGAATCAACATGGTTGTATCCATGTCCCAACTTATTTATGTAATTCATATTGCAGGAAAGGGAATAATTTATTAGTTTGTTTTTTATGGCATTTTGCAGGAAACTCTTGGGGATGGAAAAAGCAGTTTTCAAGGTGATTTATTAGCCTTCTAGTGATTGTTAGAATTCTAAGATTGCATTAATTATTGAGAAGCTTGTGGCTATTATGGCTGCAACATTCTTCATCTCCTATGTAGCCCAAGTTTAGGAATAACCGTCTTAATGGGCAATGTCAAAGCTTACCATACTCTTTTGCCTTCAACACTATGAAATATGAAATGGTACCTGGATACTCACTTTTGAAAAGTGAGATCAATTCGGTATTTGGCTATTGCCAATCAATCAAAATCTGTTGCTCTGCTTTCTATTCTTTTTTTGTTTGAGAAATAAAATTTTATTGAAAATAATACAAACACAGTACAGGACTTGGTGAACAAGAGGTCCACCAATAATATACAACTCTCATTTAAAAAATAAAAAAAGTTCTATATTTCGATGAATACTTGCATTCGGCGGTTTCATACAAGAAGGGGTTTATGAAACTAGGATAGGTAAGTTTTTCTCGCATAAACTGGGATTGGTAAGTCTTTCTCCCATAAACCTCTGACAAAACGCTAAACGATGCCCATAACCTAAGAAGAAAATTTATAGAAAGTGAAAGATCCCTAAAGGCTGGAGACAGAGAAGCCATAAGGATTCCCATAACCTGACTTTTTCCCAAGATCTCTCCTCTTCATTCCCATTATAGTTCCAAAAACTTCTTTCATTCATCCCCACTACCAAGAGACATATACTTCTCACAAAGAATGTTTTGAGGGTGATTGAGGAATCACCCAACTACCCCTGCAACCTCACAACTGCCACCACAGCCCCTCAAAACATGTGGACAATTTAAGAACGTGTGAGTTCCAAATTCTGCCTCTTCTTTTGCACAAAATGTACCACTGAGGAGACAGACAGCATTCGATCTTCTTCTTTGCACCAAATTGCCAGTGTTTGATCTTCCATGAGCAATGATCCATGCCAAAAACGAACGTTAGGAGGAAAACTAGATTTCCAAATCATTTTATCACACAGAGAATTGAATGTCTTACAAGAGAACCCCTGATGAATGCAGTTTCTAATTCCTCCTTTTTGGATTATGTGCTGAAAAACCTGAATACTCTCCAAAGTTGTAATTATTGTGCAGCAAACTCTTGAATCTCTTCTTCTCATAAAGTTCTTCAAAAGAGAAAATTGAGTATAATATACTTTAACATTTTATCTCCTATTGTAGAAGCGTCTTCTGACATTGTATTATACAGGGTATTCCAGCGCCACTGTCAAAATACCTTATCCAACAACTTGCCGATAAGGGACAGGGAGACACAAGTAGTGTCAGTGGAGAAGCTTTAGTTGCTACCCATTCGCTCTATGACAATCCTGCAAGAAATGATTCAGTTCTTTGTAGAAATTCTATGATTAGATCGCCAAATAAAATCGTAGTTGGATCATCATTTACGACTGATCGATATTCAATTAACTCCAATAAGTCAAATGATGGCGGAAAAGAATCTGAAAGTGACAGGAAATGCTCATCTGAGAGAATGCCTCCTAATGCCAATGAATTCAGTTCATGTGGGGGACAGGACTATGTGCCTACATGCACAACTAGAGCACATTGTTCAACTTTGTCAACATCTGTCAAAGTAAAGGATGAGCCTTGCGATGGCGGTGTCTTGCACAATCTGGACACAAATGTTAGGGGTAACTTCTCCCTTAACCTACTGCCAGTAAAGAATGAACCTAGAGCTTTCAGTGAACTTAATGAAGATGTGGTAGATCATATGCCACTGCGAGATCGGATGAATCTGTTGTCATCTGGATATGGTTCTGAATCGAGTATGTATACGAACTATGGCTCAACCAAGTGTAGCACTATTGCCTCAGAATCTGCTAAGCCAATAAGCCTCATTCGTCCACGAAAAAGGAAGAAGACTGCCACGTATGCTGTGATGTTTATGTAGATATTTTTCCACTTAGTTTTCGGCCCACTTTTCTTAAGGACATAAGTTCCAAATTAATTGCAGGGATTCTGTTGAAACAGCGTTGGAGGAGGATGCGCCGGGACTCCTGCAGGTACTCCATGTTTCTCACAGTTGCATTTTCAATTTCATTGGGATCAAGACCCGTAACATGCAAACTGGCAGGTATTAATTGAAAAAGGGGTGCTGGTTAATGAAATAAGGCTTTACGGCGAGATGGAGTGTGATGAAGCTCTAGACGAGTCTTTATGTGAAGACAGCTTTGCAAAGCTTGAAGCTGTGATATCAAAGGTTTGCAACAATTCTAATATTATGATATTTTCCACTTGTCTTAGCCTTGTTACAACAATGTCATGTATCGTTCTTGCGGCTTCCATGTAGCATGACACTTTGAATAATTTCAAAATCATTCTTAAGATCAATATCGAAAACATTTGCTCCCTAGCTGCACCACTATTGGTGATTTTGCTCAGCAGGGGGTTGTTCATTTCAAATTCATAAGAGTTCCACATAAGATCGAATATGTACCTCCTATTGGAAAACATTGCTGCTTTTATTTATGGGCATAGCAGATGTGCTATTGCACATTGTGAATATATATGGAAACTGCCAGGGATTGTAGTTCTTGGGAAAAAGAATATTAATGAGTGATTAACTGGGGGAATAAAGGCTCATTTTATAATTTTGACGTTGGAAAATAGGTCCATTTTAGAATACAAATTAGTTAATAAAGTAATTGATGAGGACATGACCAGAGATAAGTGGAATACATGTGGTTGCTAGTCAAAATGATGGGCTATTTTCAAAATTAACTATCTTATTAGAGTTTTTCACAATGAATTTTCTGATTTGGTTACTATAGGGGTTGATCCTGTAGACAAGCCTAAGAACTTGCTTTCCTTGTTTGGTTATCATGAAGGGCTTGTCTTGGTAGAGGGCACCTTCTTTTTGTGTGTGTGTGTGTGTGTGTGTGTGTGTGTTTTTTATTTTTTATTTTTTTATTTTTTATTTTTATAAAAATGTTGTGTCTTTTAAATGATGACAATGTATAATTGGTTGTATTGAATTAATGAATATAAAGTACAAGCGAGATGCTTCACAAGAGAAGACAGCGGGCATGCTTTCTGGTGTGCTGTGTGTAAAGAGTGTGTGGAGTCGACTTATCATTTTCTCCACTATTAAGAATATGGTGGAACTTGATTAGGAAGTTTGGGATGGTTTGGATGTGTGAGAGTTTGCAGTGATCAGGAATGAAAGAAAGTGAAAACATAATGGGGATGTGGGGTCTTAGCCATTTTTTGGGTTGTTTGGATGGACAGGCATAGGTGAATTTTTGAAGATTTGAGTGGTGTTTGGGTGGATGAGCTTTGAATAACCTCAGCTTTTTGTCTTTTCCATGGGCGTCCATGTTGACAGAGTTCATGGATAGCTCCCTTTCTGCTATTCTTCTAAGATTGAAAAGCTGCAGTACGCTAGATAAGTTTGGAGTGGGGTTATTTGGGTACTGGAAATTGTTGTATTGTTTGTTTCCCTTTTTCTCGTAGATTCCTGGTCCACTGCTATGTAATTTGATTTTGTTGAGTAATAAAAATGATTGTTTCTTCTTAACAAGAAAATACTGAATTTCATGAGTGAAGATTCTGTTTTGAGTAATATATGGCTGGCCAATTCCTGGAAGTTAACCAGTTTGCTCCTGACGAGAAAGCTCTAAAATTCCTGAAGCTGTATTTAAATTGCATTGAACAATTTAATGTGGCACCCCATTTGCATTAGTGTGTTTCTAGTGTTACCTTCTTCATTTTGGACAGCTTTTATCACAACGGCAATCGATTTTAAAGCTTGCTCCAATTCGATGCACAAAGGGCTCAAGAGCTAGTTATTGCTTGGCTTGTTTAATTTCACTTGTGGAGCAGGTAATTGGTTTTTATGATCAATTGGTGAGCAAAGCATGACACTAAGTTAATCAATTCAGTTACCTTCTGCCTATATCTTCTTACAAGCTATCTTTCTGTTTACAATAAATCCTATTTTATTTTATTATTTTACAGACCCGATATCTGCAGTTTAGAAATTGGCCTGTTGAATGGGGTTGGTGCCGAGACCTTCAATCATTTATATTTGTCTTTGCGAGACATAATAGGTGCATGATTTGTAGAATTTTTTTTCTGAAGGTTGGTCCATCTTCTCTACTTAGACTGGATATTTTTGACATTTCATTATCACTTGACTGCAGAATTGTGCTGGAACGACCTGAATATGGATATGCAACATATTTCTTTGAGCTAGTGGATTCCTTACCAATTGACTGGCAGATCAAGAGGCTGGTGACTGCAATGAAGCTTACCAGCTGCAGCAGGATTTCCCTAATTGAGAACAAGGCATTATTGGTAATTATTTGAAAACATATATGAGGTGATTGCTTGTGTATATGGTTCAATCAATGGCACACTTGTTAAATTGATTCACAACTGTCATATTAATGTCGCCAGTCATTGAGGCTGTCTTACAATGCTTGAAAATTAGTTTGTTTAACCTTGTACACTTATTGCAAGCATTTGCTGTTTTGTGGTATAGAACATTTAAATCATGGTATATGTAAACTTAGCCTGTTAGGCATGTGGGTTGTCTAACAATCATTTGGACGAACCTGTTACTCGCTGGTTTATATATATAGCAATTTGGTAGAAACCACCTGAAGGATTTTCCTCGGGTGATTGTTTCGCAACACTTTGAACTTTATTGTTTGAGAATCTTTTGACTTCACCCCTTTCTCATGCGGTGGTACATATAATAAACGAAGCATTGACCTTACTATCCATTTGTCCATTTCAAGGTGTTTTTAAAGTTTTGCCACTTCCATTGCATTTTTACTCTCTATCTCTCTCTCTCTCTCTCTCTCTCTCTCTCTCTCTCTCTCTCTCTCTCTCTCTCTGTGTATATATATATATACACACAGAGCTTCCGTTGAGAGATCCCTCTAATAAGCTTATTTGAGGGACATCCTTGTAGGGCCCACACCGTCTCTTTTGTAGACACAAAAAGCTTCTAAATTGGATTGAAAGACTTGGAAAGGGGATTTACCTTGTAGGATACAAGTGTGATTAATGAGGTAGGCAACACTGTAAGAAACCATATACAAGTAAGACACAGGAATCTGCATACCGCTCAAGAGCTGACGAACAACATACATTCAGCTTCACCATTCTGCTTTGGGGTAGAAGAGAAGTTAAAGCCCTACAAGAAACCTTGTTGGATGAGCTGGGACATAAAGTCATGTGAAATGTAATCATAACAAATACTTTGGGTTCAAAGGTTGGGATTTCAAGTCTAAACTGTCAAATATGTGATGGGTTTCTGGAGAATGTTAACTCAGTTGGGGTTCTGTTTTGGGAGGTTGGTTGTTCAGACCATCAATTGTTGTTCCTGTTGTGTGGGAAACCTATCTTCTGTCATTGGTTGGTCTTGGAGTAGGATCTAGAAATGCGAGGTGGGAATGTAGGTTTTGGAATCAATGCTTAAGCATCAGGGAGGACCCTCTAGTGTCCAGAGGGGAAATATATTGCAGCAGGATTGAAAGCGAGTGTTGAGAGAAGTTTTTTAAGATATTGCAGCAGCTCGAGCATGAAATGCTTGGGTTTGAGTTTGGTGTCGATTTCCAGAGTTTTGTCTTTTGACACATTCTTCATCCGTTTTGCTCCAATCTCCTCATAGTCAGATTAGGAATGTAGGATGTTTCCAAAATTGGTGTTAGGGTTTTGGTGAGGCTTTACATAGGTTTTTCTAAGTGATTTAGCCTCATTATGTGATCATTGTTCAGGCTTTTGAGAGTTTATCTATTTAGGGTTTCAAGAGTTAAGAAGGAAATTTACGCGAGTTTCAGTTTTTGTGAGTTTTCAAGGGGGTAATTGGGGTTCTCTGAAGCTCTGAAGAAGAGGTTTGAGAGGAGTGAGGTTACCTAAGATTGAGTGATCAAAAGAGGCTATCTTGTGTTAATTGTAATATTGTTTTTTTCATTAGTGTATTGTGATTACAGCCCATGAATGTAGCCCCGATTATGGTGGAACCGTGTTAAACCTTGTGTAGTTTATGTGCAGTTTTCTCTGTATCTACACTCTGAAATTATGATGTGATCTTAGACTAGAAATTGGAGTCCAAAATTCCGAACAGTTGGGCTGTATTATGAGACTCAAAGAACTTTTATTTTATTTTACTAGATTTTATATTTAAAAATAACATTATACTGCTGAGAGGTGCAAGGTTGTAGTATACTTTAATACAAACAGTTATAATGCTTATAATGACTTCAGATTTGTATTGGGTGATAAATGCTAATACAGGTGCACGCCCAGTAGTTTCTTGGAGGAAGCTGTTGAAATCGCTACTGGGATTAGTTCTAAAATTTAGCTATTATAAAAGCTGATTAGAGCTCAAAACTTGGTTACATAAAGTTTTGTGCTATGCTACTTGGTATTGCTACATGTTATTGCTGTTATTTTATGAGCTATATGCTTTTTGGCCGATTTTATTTTTTGCCTTTTGCTGTCAATTCTTTGTGGGTATGTGGTGAGAATTTTGGTTTTGATAATATCAGTTGGATTCTGCTGTAAGCATGGTTCATCTGGATGAATAGAGCTCTAATCATTTTAGGTAATTTTTACGTCATTTTACAAGCTGAAATATATTTTTTGGTTTTAACTGTATCTCTTTCGTGTTATTGACTGGTTAAGGTTGGAGAAGACTTGAGTGAAGGCGAGGCTCAGGTGCTAACAGAATATGGTTGGGAACCCAATACTGGCTTGGGAACAATGCTCAAGTACTGTGACAGAGTTGTTCATGACAGGAAGAATGAAACTGATAGCTCGGAGTGGAGATCAAAAATAGGAAAGTTGTTAATGGATGGTTATAATGGAGGGGCTCTGATTGCAAGCAACATCCCAAAGAAGGTTCTCGAATGCAGAGATGTTCAAAGCCCAGAAATCAAGTTGGAGCTCTAAAACTACAAATGATCTTTCTTATACTTATTTTAGGCACAGTTTTGTTTTTTTTTCTCTCAAGGTGCTTACATAATTTGATCCAAAAAAATAAAGGTCCTTACATAATTGTTAAAGTTGAGTTTATTCTCTCTCTGCCGTTCGGATTATAATATATACAGATGGTTAATCGAAAAGAAAGAACAAAAATATTGTTGATTTAATTTCATGTTACTTTTTCATACATCGCGTGGCCAACTTTGTTGCATGGCTTCTTGGTTGTGTAGCTTTTCTATTCTTTTCTCAGCGTGCAAAAACAAAATGCTGTTTTTGATAAATCAAATTAAAATATAAATTTGAGATTTAGAATCTGATTCACTATTTCTTTAATGGGAGTTTCATTAAAACACCCAAAATGGGGGCTGAAATTATAAAAAAACTCAAACACCCAAAACACTTTATAAACACACCCAAAACTCATCATTACACACATTCAAAACCCATTTATAAACACACCCAAAAAATATACAATTGTTGATTTTGGGATTAATTTTGGGTGTATTTCTATGTTTAAATAGTGCTTGGGTTTTTTTATAAATACATGTCTAGGATTGAGTTTATTTATAAATTTGTATTCTTTAATTGGGGTGACTACTTTTCCTTCTTTTCTGTTTGCTTTTCTGTTTTTGTTTATCACTGCATGGAAGTTGTTGCTATCACTCGGTGACTTCATGGGTTCTTGTACGCACGGAGAAAAGTCGCCATCTTCAACTTTCAACCTTCAAACCCTCCCTCAAAACTACTCCAAAATCACTCTAATACAACCACAAAGGAAAAAAGTTCGCTATACAGGCCGGCCTTCGGCCTGGGCTTCAAGGGAGATCGCTGAGGGCCTTGGATCAAGAGGGACCCAAAATT
>NC_024128.1:21472709-21520681 GCF_000346735.1 Prunus mume
TTTTCTGGACAGCTCCCTGCTTTCCTGCTTATCCTTCTCTGAGATTGTAACTTGCTTATCTCCTTGGGAGAATTACCTTCTCTGTAAAAATAGAAGAAAAAATCTCTGAACATATATATGTAAGAGGGATTTGATCTTCAGGGTTTTCAGAATCAACTCGATGTCATGAACCTTTCAATCACTTCTTCTATGACAGTTGCCATTGCTGACTTTTCTTTATCCCAGAGATGTCACGTGGGATTGTTCCTGTTTCTGGGCTCCCTCTTCTTATCATATCAGGCCTGTGAGGCCCAGATTAGCCTTGTTTGCTTTGATAAGCTTTGGGCTGGGCTCTTCTGGTTTTTGGGCTTCCATCTTTCTTTGATTTTTGCAGCTTTATTCTGGGCCTCATTTTCGCTAGGCTGGGTGTGTCAATTTTTAGGCCCAAACAAAACTAGGTTCCATAGTTCGCAACATCCAACTTTTTACAGTAGCATCAACAATTTTCCACTTCCCAAATTGTGGATCTTGGGAATCAGAGGCATCAGTGTCGCTAGTCAGGTAACCCAATTTGACTTGTGTAGTAGCATGAAGTTCAATCATCAAAGCCCATATCTCATAGTTGGATCCATTCAATTTGAATCACATGGGTAGATTGGTTGATTCAGTACAAACCGTCACAATAGGGATAGAAGAAGAAGATTCAGTAACATCCGACATGGTGATAGATGGCGGCGGCAGCAGAAGATCAAGTGGCGACAATGATAGTAAGAGATATGAGACGGCGCAAGCTTTGGTGTATAGGCGGCATAGGTTTAGGTGTATAGGCTAGGTGCAACGGAAATAGGTATTTTTTAGGATTAGGGTTTTGATGTTGTAGAGACGGATCGGAACCCACTCTAATACTAATTAAAAAGTAATTAGGGTTTAAAATGATATGTTTATTAATCTCTCAATGAGGAATATATATACTACTTACAGAGTGGGTACAAATAGGAAATATATACAAAATCTCTTAATTCCACTCAAATTAAATAATTACAATAAAATACAAATTCTATTCCTAATATGAACGTTGACTTTGACTCACACCAACAATTTATTCCTTAGGATTGCCTTCTTTGTCCCAGAGGATTTGCAGCCAATATTGCCTTCTTTGGGAAATGTTGGCTCTCTCTTGGCTGCTGGAAAAACACCTTTAACTAATGAAAAAATTGCCATTTTTTCTGATGTACTGAACCATGCGTCAAAAATTGATGGTATTCGTCTTGCTGGACGACAAAAATCTGTAGGGATATTCATCTATAGAGACATTGCGACATGACTCACCTTAATGCATTGTTGTAGGTCTTAAACTATTGTTTTAAATTTGTGTGACTCTTCTTATTGGATATGTACTTCATTGTGGCCTTAGCTTAGAAAATTTTGTGTGACAGATCAAGTTGCACAATGAGGAAGAAAGTCGTCGTGACTGATAGGCAAGTGTCGCTGTTTTTAAATGCTACTTTCTGTACCATCGTTTCTGTTGGAATCAAATTTACATTCATATAAAGTATTCCTATTTGATTTTATTTCTTATATTTCTTATGGCTTGTATGTGTCTTCACTACAGCTTGTTTAATATGGACGGAGACTTTGCACCAATGGTTGAGGTTGTGAAGTTACGCAACGAGCATGGCTTTCTGTTGGTTATTGATGATGTAGGTCCTCTTGAGTTATTCCGCAGTGAAAACTTGTTGACATTTGTGTTGGGACTTCGAGCAAGGCTGCAGGTTGCCATGGTGGATTCATAGCATGCAGGTAAGTATTCATGCTATCTTTCCGCTTAGATATTGTAAGTACTTAGAAAGGAAACATGGTGGGGAAATTTGGAATCGGGTGCAAGACTTTCGTGCTCTCACTGGAATCCTCATAAATAGTCCCGTAATATCTCTATTGTAGGGAGCGAAGAAGAGAAGGCTCTGCAATCGAGCCAGTTTTCTTTCCCTCTCTATCTGTTTGTGAGTGATCTGGAGATCATTCTACAACTGCATCTGACTGCAATTAGACCCCCAGCAGTGCCACCTGATAAGTCTTCGTTTTAATTTTCCTATGTGCTACAGTATATTTACAAGTCTGGGTTGTATTCATCTTGTTCATTTTGTGTTATGATGCTTAGCTGTTTGACTTCAATATCCATCATCATTTAGAGGAATGGTATTTTGATGCTTCGGTCCTGTTGTGTAAATTTTAGTTGCACAAAGTTATTCCTTATACCCCTTAACTAAATTGGCAAAAGGTTGAGTTAAAATCATGCAGGGTCTTAAGGATTAATTACCATAACCAATTATATAGAAAATTATTGGTCATACATTACAAAGTTTGGAAATTGAAATCTAACTCATTACAGTCATGAAAAATTTGGGTCTATACTTCAGTTTCCCCTCCACAATGGATGAGTTGAAATTATATCGTTTCTTTGTGGACTTTACATTATTTTATTTTATTTTTCACCAGGCTACGAGTGACATTAAGCGCAACACACACAAGGGCTGCACTCCTCCTTTGTGTCAAGGCTTTAGAATTTGATTTGTTTAGATTCCAATAGTTCATAACTGTACAGAGAATGAAAGTATCAAAACACATTTACTGTAATGAGAAGTGAACATCACTTCATTTAGGATGCATGTGGCTCTGCCTTCATAAACCTCCTTTACACCCTTTTTAACAAGGGCTGAAACGAGACATCTTAGTACTCACATGTGGCAGGTCGTCAGCCTTAAGTTAGCATTAGTGATATTTTGATGACAAATGCGGTTCCAGTTTCAGAGCTGTAATTTTGGGTTAGGGGTTTAGGGTTGGAGAGCTCATTTAGTTGATGGGGGGGGTGTTCGTTTTGAACTTGGAGGGAGACTTGGGTGGAAGAAAAATAGGAGAGGCAAAGGGTGTTTAGAGCTCACAATATCGCATATAGCGGCAGTCTTGACCGGGCGCCTCTCAGCTATGAGAAAAACTTAGTTATCACGCGTGTCATAACTTTATTGGCCCGGATAGCAATATAGTTATCATGCGTCATAACTTCATGGAAGTCTTTCTCCTTAGTTACAGGCTACATCAAGTACGCGTTTCTTTTTTGTCTCTTTTTTTGTTGGTCATGAAACGATGAAACCACCAAACTTCTATTGCCCTTGTTCATAATTTTGCTATTTCAGGCCCTAAAAGAATTTTTCAGACTCACCAAAAAGAAACCAAAAAAAATTGGTAATTTTATTATCAAATTTAATTTTCTTCATTCTAATATTTTATTATTACTTATTAATAACCTGAAAATCTGAATGTCATTTTTTAGATACCGGCCAAAACTAGAATGTCATTTTTTTGATTTGTAAAGGGTGGTGAAATAATTTGAGGCCAGCTGCTCAAGGCATAGTCTCTTCTCTGAAACCATCATATGCAACCGTGTTGCACTTGTGCATGAAAGCTCTAAGGCATGCATACGGATTTACTGAAAGTAAGAAATTTATTAATTAATAAAAAAGAACATTAATTAGAAGAAGAAAACAATACAATTTTTTCTCTAAATAACACTACTCTTCTTAAGATACATATATGTAACAGGAGTCCCAGTTAATGGGGGTTTAATCCAAACAAATGTGTTCCTTCCTATACTCACCTACTATCCTTCTCTTTTCTCTATTAGTGAGGATGCATAAATACTTAGAAGTAACTCAGCAATGTGGCAGCCATACAATGCTGTTTAGCTAACTTTCTGCTTGGTTCACAACAAACTTGTACAGAAATCAAGTCATAACTGTACACGTCTACACGAGCCCCAGTTAGAGTGCAGTAACTGAAATTTTCATCCCACTGCAGTAACCAGTAGTCCAAGAAGAACTGAAATTTCCGCTACTGCATTCCAGTTCTGACAGAATAAGAACTACTTTGTTGTCCTCAATCTTCATATTTTGGAAGACTTGAAATGCATGAATAAGATGAGAAGGATTTCAGGTAAGCGGCAAACAGTCTAATATATAGGTTGTGAAATGTCATAGCTTGAAAGTTCAGTTTTTTTTTTTTTTTTTTCTTTTTCCGGTTGTAATAAGTTCAAATATTTATAAGATTGAACTTAAGCTATCTATCACTTCCACCATAACCTCATGCACAAATAAATTATCCAATATGAAATAGCCTAAATGCTTAACATATTAAAGTGTCTTCGAATAGTCATTCTATTATTCAAGCAAAGCATCCAAACAAACACTAACCTTCATGAATTTCAGAACAGCCATTGCAACTAAAGAACTAGCTGCAGTATTCCTCAGAAACGTCTGGATTTCTGCTGTGGAGGGTATCCCATCCCCATCCCAGTATCTTTCCTTCTCAACTGTAATTGAAAAAAGAAACAAAAATAATATCAGCATGTATCAAGCGAAAGAAGCAACACTTCTACATTGAAACAATTTAGGACTCATCGCAATATACCTGTTGTTGGTGATGGGCCTGGGATACACCACGCTGCATTGGAATGCCACCAGGATTCATTCCACCACCCATCCCTGCCTGAGATGCAAGGTTATAAGCAGTCATACCCTGAGGCTGCATTCGTTGCATGTTAAGCATCGGCCTGGGCATGGATCTGTTCATCCCTACATGAGCACCTGACATGCTTCCAGATACTGCATTTCCAGACGATACCTGGTCCAGATAATCAGATGAGCATGCACACATCCCCTAGAGTATAAAGCTTGACATGCGAGACTTCCCATGTTCTCTATATTAAAACATGTTATTTTTCATGCAGTACACTCATAATATGTAGTAAATGACTCAAAAGTATGAATTTGTTCAATGCAAGGACGCAATTTATAGCAGATCAATAGTTGAATAAAATTCTATTGTGAATCTCTGTCTTCCCAATAACAATTAAATCAAAGGAAAGGGAAGAAAGAAAATGTGGTCCAATTAATTGTAATGTAGATATCAAGATGGCAATAATATGTGTGTTAAAATTTAATATCGATACAAGTCCCACCAAATTCAATAAAATAATGACAAGTTGGCAGCCGACCAGCATCTGAAAGAGAATATGAATATACAAAAACGGCTGGAAGGAGGTTCCAAGTTCTGGCATACAGACATTGAACTAAACTAAAAGCATCTCCCTTCAACAAGCACATCAACTTAAGCAACACTCATTTATGTAAAGAAACATAATTATGTCCATTTGTTAATGAAGCATAAGGTAAGAAACATCAGAATATTAAATAAAAAAATTATATAAAAAAAATGTTCATAGACAATCACTTAACCAATTAGACCTTGAAAAACCAATGAAACTGGTTTCCATGCATCTGTTTTTATAAAATATATCTAAACCCATCAATTTAATTTTCTAATCCGTATCTTCTTAACAGAAGATTTGTATGTCACAAGTCACAAGAGGAAAAGGTGACCACTTTAAGTTTATGCATCTTACAAAAGTAAATGTGCTGATTCGGCATTCTAACAATATATTATCCGCTGTAATTTACAGAATAGCAACACTATCATACTTTCTTGTTCTACATCCAACACATTGAAATTAATATCCATGATTAAAATTCTTTCAAGAGTAAATCATTTTAAAATATATATGACACTCCTGAATCAGTAGACTACACAATTAAGTAGCCCTCCATTACATTTCTTTATTCTGCCTTTCACTCCCATTTTGTCTCAAATTCCAACTAAATTTTGGCAAAAAGCATTGTTTATTACTAGGCCTTCTCTTAAAGAACTGCAGCTTTAGAACAGAAGACTCTACCCATTTAGTTGTAAAACCATGTAAGCATACCGGTTGTGAAGGTTGAATGCTAGTTGTCCCTTCAAAATCTGTGGTTGTGTCTACTGGACGAGTAGGATAATTTACTACTTTCTCTCCTTGGGTGGGTACCAATGCACTGATCATTGATATCACAAATACCTGGTCAAAATAGGGAACATGGGGGGAATATACAATAGCATCTAATACAAGTTCTCCTTTTCAATCTTTTTTCTTTTATTCTCAAACTTCTTTGGTATTCATGAAAATTTTGTCAAAGAATTGTAAAATAAGGAGACTCAAAATGGTGAGCATATCACAAGGGACAAGTTCCAAGATATAAAAATAAAATAATAAATAAAAGAGGGGCCTGCAGGGGGGGTGGGGGGGGTGAGGAAAAGTTAAAGAAGAAGAAAACCTTACTTGCGCCCTGGTAGAGGTTCAATACGAAAATACCTGAAACAAAATATATGAAGGTTTTTAGAAAGCAGTACTCCGTTTCTCATGACAACTCATGTATAAGAGTATCAAAATTCTTAGCACAACATTAACTGTAAGTTCCTTCAAATAATTTGTTTACAGCATCTACCCCAGACTAATAATTTGTCTACGAAAATAATTCATGTTTTTATAGAACTTATTAAGTGGCCCCATTGCTAAGCTTGGGGAATGAACTAAATATTAGAATCCCCAAAACACCACTTGCTATTAGAAGCCCAACCAATACTACTTGTTTTACATGTTCTTTTTATGTCTCCGCAATTGAAAGTAAAATAAGCTTAATTAACTCTATGTTTCTTATTCGACCATTATGACAATTTGTAAGCAAAAATTTAGGGAGAATAACCATGAAAACATTTGTTTACATATTATATACGAAATATGAAAGCTCAGAAAGTATGCCATCCAAAGGGGGAGGGGGGAAAGGAAGGGAGAGAGAGAATAACAAGCATTATACAAAAGATATCAGAGACAAGAAGCTGTACTCATGCTCTAAAGCTTGTGCAGCTGTTATACGCTTTCGAGGATCATATCTGCATACACAGTTGTTTGGGGAAAAAACAGATGATTAATATATTTTTCTAACAACAAAAGTAAGGCATTATCACATCTGAAAACTTAATTGCATGAAATATAACTAAATATACAACCGGAAAATCTTACAGGTACAGGCTATTGTAACTAAGTACAACTTGAGCATACTTTCAAGCTATAATTTTAACACTTTTTAGATCGGACAACTGTAAATCTCAGAATTTAGAAAAATATGAGCAAAGGTATGATAGACAATGAGAAGAATGTTTGATCCAAGTTCCAACAGACAGTTTGGACTGAAACCAATAAGATGCAATTTATCGGTGTCAGAAGCTCCACCTCTCTAAAGCATTCACTCTAACCCTACTCCTGACCGAAAAAATCAGTGCAAGAAAAACGCAACCAATAGTAAAGATTCCACTTAAATTCTTTAATCTCAATTAATGCCCCTTAACTGCTTTTCATAATTCATATCCAAATTAGCTTGTAAATAACTGAATTTACTTCTACTTTCCTTCACAACTTGTGAACAGAAAAGCATGTCAAATAATATGTTCCAATCTGGGAAGAACATCACTGGCTGACCCCATGTGTCACACTGAATGACAGTAGACTTGGTATCCTCATTTTATAGCCATCGAATTCATTTTAAATCACTACTAGCTAACATTTCTTCAAAGACTTCATGCAGTAAAAACTAGTCATCTCCCCAAAACTAACAACTCTATGCACCTCTCTGTTTATAGACCACCCGGTCACATTGAAAATATAGGAATTAAAATGATCAACCACCCTCAAATTTTTGTATGGTTGGTCAGTTTAATCCCAAGGAAAAGATGTTCCTTTAGTACCCTTCCAAATCCCGTGGTATTTACATGATTGTAAGAGATTGTCCCATTAACGTCTCCAGCTAAACACTGGTTATGATTTGATAGTGTTGTCTGCAGCCTTACTTTGTAAGTTAACGTGGAGCAGTTACTTTCTCCATTGCCCTGATAGGAAGTGAAGAAATGGACTTGACTACTTTCTGGAGAGAAATAAGTTAACGTTTCCCTTAACTCTTCTCTCCTTATACTGAAATCTATTCATAAATCTCTATCTCAAGGCACCCTTCTCTACACATATAATGGAATGAATTTGAAGATGATTTTCTGAGGAATATTTTGGGTTTCAATAGTCATTCAAAAGTTATCCCCTTTGTTTAATAAGAACTATGAAATCTGAAAGTAAATATCCTAATTAGTAGAAATCAGACTACGCATATAACATACACATTTACATATCACTTGCATCCCTTTCCAAATGCATCACAGCCAGCTTTCTCATCTCAATATATCCCTAATTCTTCCTTATTCTAAAACAGAAGTTCTTGTCCTAACATCCGATGCTCAATTAAAACATGGAGAAAATTAGTATGAGCGCTGATTTCTCACAATGCAAGCATCAAGTAGTCATCAACTTTGAACTCAATAGAGTACACAGGTAGTTGTTCTGAACCTTGGGGGAGAGTATAGGCATTATTACTTACAAACCTTAATACAGTCCGCACACATTATTCAATTTTAAATCCTAACTATTTTGTGCTCGTTATAATTATAATCCTTGAATCTTGTATTATCAACATATATGTGGAACCAAGAAACCATGTCTGTCTAAATATTCCACATGACTTCACTGTATTACAACACTATTCAGGTTGTATTAGAGAGCATCTACAATCATGCTCCCTATTTTTTAGTAAAATTTCACTAGAAAGCTATTTTAGCAGCTCTCTATCAAATTTCAACTCCAACCATACTCCATAGTTTGAGTCATAAATGTTTTGTTTTTTTTATTATTGTCTCTCTCTCTCTCTCTCTCTCTCTCTCTCTCTCTCTCTCTCTCTCTCTATTAAATAAAAGTTTAAAAAGTATTAAAGTAAAGCAGCATTTAACTATAGGGAGCCACTATGAGTTTTTTTCTCTCTTCTCAGATGGGGGGCCTCTGAGACCCCCCCCCCCCCCCCCCTATCTTAAAAGGTGGATAGAGAGCATGGTTGGAGTTGTGTTTTTTCAATTCCTCCCTGAATTTTGTCTAAGGAGGTGGTTTGCCCACGGTAGATGCTCTCTATCATCCCAATTTTTTTAACCATAACTGTTGGTATGCTATAATTAGGATGCTACCAAATTTAGCTTCTTAGTTTGTTTAGGGATATGATTTAGTATCCTAAATTAAGGGATTGTGATTGTGGTTGCATCCTATTTAAACATTTTTCATGGTTATGACTAGGGTGATTTAACTAAGAGCAATTTTATGCTTATCACACACCTACACAACTATTTAAAAAAATTCCAAACCATTCCCATTTTACCCTCGTTAGTTTTCTTTTTACATTTTTTTCAAATTTAACAGAAAATAAAATATAAATATCCATGGCCAGAGACCATCAAAGTAGCCATGACATAACTAATGGTCATAGATTGGTATGATGGTAAGAGATGTACAGGAAAGAAAGGGAATGATGGCGAGAGAGAGAGAGAGAGAGAGAGAGAGAGTTTAATTTTTCAGTTTCAAATTGGAAAAATAAGGGCACAATGGAAATTATAAGTTTTTCGTTTATGGATATAATTAGCCTTGTAATTAACATATCTCATTCTCTCCCAATTTGCTCAACAATAACAAAATGAAATTTATGCAAATTCAAAAGGCACCACTTACTCGAGCATCTTAGATAGGAGGTCATATGCAGGACTTTTTAGAGAGAGGTGAACTACACTATACAGTGCAGTATTATCACTGTCAAAAGCATAGACCAAGAAAAAGAACTGGTTAGTTTGATCAAGGGGAAAAAAAACCAAAAAATGAAAAACGAAGATGAAACCACACATAGGAGAAATTAGACAAAAGTAATTCCTTCAGATGAGAAAACTTACTACTTATGCCCTTGAATATGTTGAAGGTCTTGTTGCCAGTGTGGAAGGTTTGCAAGTGTTGGCCACTTTTCTAGTGTAGGATGGCCTGATGTGATAACCATGGAATGTAAGCTAGCTCCATGGAGCATATAAAAGAAGACAAATGGCCTCAAAAAGTAAAACAAAACAAAGTACCTAGGACCTTGAATATCTTGTCAAGTTGATCAAGCTGCAGAATTGACATTATTTGTTTTAAGACATAATAGGATCAGAAAAATATATGAAAACTGCTGGTAATAAAAACGTAAGAAAATGGAAAGACAGTTGAGGAAAATAGTTGTGAAAGAACATATTATACACAGCGTTCCACAACCTGGAAAGGATTTGGTATAGCTTTGACTTCTGCCCCCTGAAAGAGTGGCTTCAAAGTCAAAAGCTCGGCAAAGATGCATCCAACAGCCCACATATCTAAATTACATTTTAAGGAAACATTGGTTTCTAAATCAAATACAAAGCTTCTTAGTTTTCCCAAAGGATTTAACCCACAAGAGATATGCAACGTATGAGCACGTGTATGCTCGTAAACCAGCCTGATGTCTGCTTGCACCACATGCAATCAGTATTTTAAATTCAAGCAGTATCATAGATTTACAATTAAAGCAGGAAACTATTTGCACCCCAAAAAAGCAACTAAAAAAAAAAAAACTCATGTATCTATGAATATGTGCTCATGACTGTAATCACATTGCTACAAATAGAATGAAAAACTTGGTGTCAAAGGATACCAACAGCACTTGTATAGTGCTTAGCCCCAAGGAGCAATTCTGGTGCACGGTACCATATGGTTACCACAACCTGCAAGTAATATAGTTAACACAGTACACACTTAGTATTTATTGTTTCAATGGAAGTGGATAATAGTGTTCAAGTAGGGGTTGGGGGCAAGGTTTGTTACTCAAAAACATAACAAAAGGCATTGGCCAAGTACACAAAATTTAACAAGAAAAAGTAGAAAATTTAAGAGATCTAACAATCAATAATGGAAGAAAATGAGAAACAATTCACACAAAAATATACGAATGACAGAGATCTAACAACAAAGCAGCTTAACCACTGAATACTCAATATCTTTGAAAAATTCTTGCATTTTACTTGCTCTCAAATGCATCACACTGTCACAAATACAATCACATTTGATATCACCCAATTATTGTCTCAACCAAAGCGGCCTTTCAAGCAAGCAAACGGATCAACAAGAGATGTTTTGTAGCTTATCCCATATAAAGAATACACAGGATTACAATTCCAAGGAAAAATAAAATGCCAATCTTTAGGGATTTTCAATTTGCATAGAAATTGTTTTCCTCTTGGAAGTTATGGTTGTCGTGGAGATACAAATGCATTAGTTCCAAAAGGCATATAATTCAAGTAGAAGAATCAAAAAGGAGTGGAGAGAATCCAAGATTGGTACAACAAAAGTAACTAAGAAGATTAAAGCTCTAGATAGGATTGAATTCTAAATGGTACTCACTTCACGCCACAGACACAAGCAGGAAATCAAAACAACTTTAATTTCTATCACCGTTCACTTACTTTCCAAAGCTTATAAAGTAGCTTTTTTATAAGGGTTACTGACACATGAATCATTGAAGACCCAAAATGAATATACTTAGGGAATCTATAAGACATAATTCGTGACAATTTAGACTTTGATAATGTATTTGAAGAGAGTAAGGATATGACTATAAAATGCAGACTTAAAATACATGTACAAATTGCATTATCTAAATGAAAATTACAAAGAATCTCAATCAGGTGGTGATTGTTACTTAAACGGACTAATTTATGAAACTTTGAACTTAGCTCCTGTATTGACTTAGTTATTTCGTATACCTTATGGTTACCGCTATTTAGCCTTTTTATGGTTATAAATTAGAAAATATTTTATACAAATACATGAGAAGTTAGAGAACATCACATACACTCTTAAAAAAAATGATGGCAGCTAAAGAACAAACTAATAAAAACATGCTTCCTTACCCCGTTTTCAGACAGCGACTTAAGGGGAGCCTGATATATTCTTGCAAGTCCAAAATCCGCAATTTTAACAACTCCTTGTTCCTCTCCATCACCCATAACCTAGCAACAAAATTTTGGGTAACATAGCAGCAACTTTTTGTCGGGAAAGCGAGTTTGCACAATAAAGGGGTATTCATCACATGAGATGAGAGAACGAAAATTATACCAAGATATTAGATGGCTTTAGATCACGATGAATGATCCAATTACTGCAAGGAAGGTTCCACACAAGCATTCCAACAAGTAAGATACAGCAATTGAACTACACATGAGCAGAACAAAAATAAAAGCCATACATACCTGTGGAGATAATTCAGTCCATTGAGCAGCTGCCAGAGCAATGTCTTAATGGTGTACTGATTGATGGAATGATTAACTTTGTCTCTGTGATGTCTAATAATTTCCTGTCAATACCATGTAAAGAACCCAGATAATGATTTGCTCAATCAATCACATTTGGTCTTTCAAAGAAGAAATGGGAAAATACCATATACTCACATAAAGGTCATGTTCGGCGTAATCAAAAGCCAAATAGAGCGACATGTCTGCGTGGTTGATGTGAACATTCACAAGCTTCACCACATTCTCGTGCGATATTTCTCGCAGCAACTGAGCCATCCAAAATATCTCATTTTTGTTAATACTTTCGAAATTTTCGTTAATGGGAAAATTCAAAATTAAGAGAATTAAACAAAAATAAAAAAGTGGGCGCTTGGCTTATGGGGAACCAGAACAAAATAGAAACGGAAAGAAACTTTGATGCCCCAAAAAGGAAATTATTTTTTTTCTAATCAAATTTCCCTGCGAAAATTTCGAACATTAACGTCTAGAATTCAAAAATAAAACGGAAATTAAGAAGAAGAAGACCATGATTTCGCGGATGGCGGTGGGGGAGACACCATCACCGTCCTTGGACTGCTTGAATTTCTTGATGGCGATGGATTTGCCGCGGTTGTTAGGAGGAGACTTGGTCCTGGCAAGGAAGACGAGGCCGTACGTGCCCTCTCCGATCTTCCCTATCAGATCGTACTGTTGCAGCCACTCGGGCTTATTACTATGACCACTATGGCTGTTGTGGTTGTTGTTATGGCCTCTGTTGCCGCTTGCGCTGCCATCACCCATGCTCTGTGCTTTCCACTGCCACTCCACCACCAATAACCAGTCACACAGATAGATATCTCTGCTCTCTCCTGCTCTCTCTCTCTCTATCTCTCTCTCTCTCTCTCTCTCTCTTTACCTCCTCCTTCCCCGACTCTCCCTTTCCAAATTTTATTTTTCAATTTTCGTCCAATTTTCCTTTCATTATTTTCTTTCCACTGTTGACCCAAAGAATTTGGTTTAATTAAACTTTTTTTTTGGGTTACATTTTTTAAGTGAATGATTTCTATATAAAACAAAGGGACTGTATTAGGGAAACCCGAGACTCATCTTACGCCTCTCAGAGCGCGCGGAGAAAGACATCTTCTTCTTTTTTTTCTTTCTCGTGACGACTTAAAGATTTTTAAATTATGATTGTGTTTATTATAATTATTATGCTTATCAAATGACTTTTCTATCCCCGCGTAAATATGAGGATGAAGTTGCTCTCATGTTGATTAGGGAAATCGGAAATAACGGACAAATATCTCGCAACATAATTTCACTACTATTCAGATATGGGTCATTATTTAGCCCGTAGTTTATGGGCTGAAGTAGGTAGTTCGAGGTTTAATGGATTAAAACCCGATGTAGCCTGATGGTGAGGTCTATTAGGCTCGTCCCGTTCTAAGAGCAAGTCCACCCCAACACTGAAACTGGGCAAAAGGCCCCCCTTGCGAGCCCAGAAGGCCTCCAACGCGCGAGTAGCAGTCCGGGCAAGCGATGCATCCCACCGACCCGGGCCAGCCCACGAGCAAAATCCACCTAGGCTGAAGCCCGAAGGCATTGGCGTCAGCGTTGACAAAACCCAACGGAATGGGTTTTTTTCTAGAAATCCGACGGCCCTCTTTTTTTGGCAAAAGAAATTTGAATTTTAAAAAAAAAAAACCAAAAAATACTTTAATTTTTCCCTATAAATACCTATCAATTGTATTAACTTTTCACACCAAATCTTCATACAAACTCTTCTCCTTCCAATTTTTTTTCCATTCCACTCACATTTTTCTATTAGTTTCCATTTGTATCAAAAAACAAATGACCTCTTCTGTCGAAACTGGAGGCGCTTGGACTACTATGGAAGATATTGTGTTGTGTGAGTCTTGGGTGAAAGTTAGTCATTGCCCTATAACATGCAATGAGATGAAGTTATCTTATATGTGGAAAAAAATTCATGAAGAATTTGTTGAAAGATCCGGTTCGGCTCGAACGAAAATGGCCTTACAGTTCAGGTGGAAAATTTTGAATAAAGGATTAGGGAAATGGAGGGATGTCTTGGCAAAAGCGAGGGACAACATTCAAAGCTGTCAAAATCTTACCGATGAGGTAAAATATTTATAATTTTCGTTTTATTCAATTTAATGTAACTTTTTTTTCTAGCATTTTTTTTTTTCTTGCATTTCTAATTTATTTATATTTTGTTGCATAATCATTTTTATTTTTTTTTCATTTATAAATTGTTTATATTTTCTTCCATATTTATTTTTTTCTTCCATAATCATTTTATTTCTTGCATTTATAAATTGTTTATATTTTGTTGCATAATCATTTTATTTCTTGTATTTTTAATTTATTTATATTTTGTTGCATAATCATTTTATTTCTTGCATTTCTAAATTATTTTATATTTTATTGCATAATCAATTTTTCTTCTTGCATTTCCAAATTATTTATAATTTCTTCCATATTCATTTTTTTGGTTGCATTTCCAATTATTTATTTTTAATATATCGTACAAGCACAAATGTGGTTCGGTGTCATGAGGCAAGGCAAAAAAAGTTTTCAAAGTCACCAATGTTGGGAAATTGTGAAGAATTGTTCGAGATTCAAAATCATTTGCACTGCTTCATCGGTTGTGTTGAATGAGACGCCGCTCCACGATTCGCCGGCAACCGATTCGTCATTGGACTCCCCAATGGATCAAGACTCACCACTCCCACATGCACCGAGACCTATTGGGAGAAAGGAGGCAAAGGTAAAGAAAGGGAGCACGTCGAACAATGAATGTGCACAATGTTTGGAGCAAGTTGCTAAGAATAGTGCACTGAGACTTGAGAAAGACTTGAAAAGAGAAGAAGCGAACAAAGCACGACATGAAGTATTTGCAACTGAAAGGCAGCAGGCACAAGAACAAGACATGGAGGATAGAGAGATGAAAATCATGGCCATGGATACCACTCATATGTCTCCTGAAACAAAGTCCTATTGGAAGATGAAATGAAGGGATGTGATGAGAAGAAAACTTTTCCATGACGACGGACCAAGCAATACAGATGGGTTAAATGATCAAAACCATTAGGTTGGATTGAAAGATTTTTCATATGTATTAGTAATTGTTGTATTGTTTCCCTTTTATTCAATAAAGAAAGTATTAAATAATATGACTATTTATTAAAAATATTTGCACATGAAAACAAAGATTAATTAAAAACAAACCTTATTTTATTGCAAACAACACACAAAACAAGGCATAATTAAAAGCATAATTAAAAACAAAGCGTAATTCCAAACACACCACACACAAAATAAAACATAATTAAAAACAAAACATAATTCCAACCACACCACACACAAAATAAAGCAAACTTGAGAACAAAGCATTAATCTTGACTTCATCCATTGTGATTGCCTTAATCTTGACTTCATCCATTGTGATTGCCTTTCATCTCCCACAAGTACTCGATCAAGTCAACTTGACACCTCTCGTGAACATACGAAGATTGCATTTCCTGGTAACGATCAAGCATGGGGTTGTTGAATCGACCATCCCGAACTAACGGGTCGTGCTCCAATAGATGTCCATTTGGTCCCATCGGCCTTTCATAAATCCTTGTTAAGGGCGTGTTCATTGGATCCGGTTCGAACACCTCTAAAGCATCATAATCATACTCATCCTCCACGATAATGTTATGGAGGATGATGCAAGTCATCATAATGCTCCGCAGCACCTCCTCACCAAACATCCGAGTAGCAACCCTAATAATACCCCAACGAGCTTGAAAGATACCTAAACACCTTTCCACGTCTTTTCTGTAATATTCTTGAAAGGCAGCAAAGTTTTTTTCCTTCTCGAATTGGGGATTCGGAATTGTTTTCACGAATGTCATCCACTTAGGATAAATTCCATCAACAAGGTAATACGTACTAGAGTATATGGTATTGTTGATTTGGTACATGACCTGGGGGAATGACCTCGCAATACATCCTTGAACACCGGGGATTGACCAAGCACATTGAGGTCATTTTGAGATCCGGCAACTTTGAAGAATGCATGCCAAACCCAACAGTCGAATGAAGCTACGACCTCCAAAATTATACTTTTTTTGCCATTTCGATTCCCTTAGTCTCCTTGCCAAGCAATTGGGAAATTCTTCCACGGCTAGTGCATGCAATCGATGCTTCCAATCATTCCTGGGAAACCTTGAGCCTTAGCTTTTTGTAGAAGCCTTTGCAAGTCCCTAGGCGTAGGTTTGCGAAGGTACTCCCTTGTGTACAGATTTTCTACTGTATCACAGAATCTCACCAAGCACTCTAGGATAGTTGATTTTCCCTTCCTTACAATCTCATCCACCTGCTCTATTGATGCCCCATAAACAAGCATTGCAAAACAGCTGTAAGTTTTTACTCCTGGAGAAGACTCAAAACTCTAATAGCATCATACTTCTGAACGAAGTATGTGTCGTAATTACAAATATCATGCATGATTTTTTGAAACAAATATGGCTGCATTCTATATCTCTCTCGAAACTTAGAAACAGGATATAACGAATTTGGGATAAAGTAATCTTCCAACAGATTCTTATCCTGAGATTGCCTACGTCTGTCCACATTCGGGGAACGACGACGGTGGTGTTGCCTTGATTCATTAAGCATACACACTGCTACAAGCATTTCTTCCTCTTCTTCATCGGCGTCCTGATCTTCCTCAGCACGTCTGCGCCGGATTTCTTCCTCTTCTTGCTCTTGCCTCTCCACCCTCCTCAAGTTTGACATTGAGAGTAGAATGCATTTTGTAAAATCTGAGAAATGAAGGAATAGATAAAATATGGTGTGATAGGTATGAGTTGATGGTGCAGTTTCTAGAGGGATTCAGAAGATAGAGATGACACGTAGTGCAATTTTAGAGGGGAGAAATTCTATCTGAAATTTGAGATTATAATTTTTTTTTAATATCTGAAAATCTTATCTGACATGGGACACGTGGCGCAATTTTAGAGGGTGAAAATCTTATATGAAATATGAGATTATAATTTTTTTTTTACAAATATTTGAAAATCTTTTCTAACATGAGACACGTGGCGCAATTTTAAAGGGTGCAAATCTTATCTGAAATCTGAGATTATAATTTTTTTAATAAATATCCGAAAAGTTTATTTGAAATAAGACATGTGGCAACCAAGAATCTCATCCGAAAATCTTTTCTGAAAAATGATGGACATGTGGCAACCAAAAACCTTATCCAAAAATTTAATTCTAAAATTTTATCCGAAAATGTTATCTGAAATTTTTGGTGATAATTTTATAATAAATAGTGACATGTGGCAACCGAAAATATTATTTGAAAAGCTTATCAAAATTAATGGTTTAAAGTATTAAAAAAATAGGAAATAAAGTACAATGAATAGTATTTGCCCTTATCCTAGCCTTTTGGGGTGGAACCAAAAAAGGCAAGGCTGGCACTATTCACGTGAATAGTGGCAGCCATTGCCTTGCCTTAGAGCATTTCTAGCAGTTTGCCCCTTGACATGGCAAGGGGAGCCTTAGGGCAGCTACTATTCACATGAATAGTGACTGCCCTAGTCCCCCAACAAAGTGTGTTTCCAACAGTTGCCCTTTGCCATAGCAAATACTATTCATTTTTTTGTTTTTTTCACAACTTTTTTTACTTAAACAATTAATTTGGATAATATTTTTGGATAAGATTTTTGAGTTCCTACGTGTCAATACTATTCATATCAGATAAGATTTTATTTTATTAGTTGTATTGGTTGGTATTTATAGAAAAAAAAAAGTATGATGATTTGGTGTTAAAAGTGAAAAGTATTGGTTGGTATTTATAGATACTGGCGGACCCATAATTTTTTAAGCAGATGTGCAATATTGACTAAGTATGAAAAATGGTTTTTTGGAATCATTTTCTCAAGATAATTTTTAGCGGCTTTTATTCCTTACACATCAAATAAGAAAACTTGATTTTATGGGATTTTAATATGAAGTATATGTTGACTTAATGAGCCATCATTTTTAGCCTAAATCGTATTTTGCACTAAAACTGATTTTTCATATTTTGATTTGGTGGGAATTTGATTTTCTAGTATTTTTATTTGAATCCAAATGAGCGGTACTTCCTTATTTACATTGTAAACTTAAGTAAATGGAGTAATATAAAAATAAATGAAAGTAAAAGGACAAAGACATTTATTGTACAAAAATTGGCTACCGTTGGATTGCTGGGAAAAATCTTATCGAAGAGCCCAGCATGTTGACGTCAGCCTTGCCCTCGGGCTGGTGCTCGGGCCAGCCCAGTTCGTTGGGTCCCACTCCTTACCCGAACTAGAAATGCTCTTAGCCTTTTGGGGTGGACTTGCTCTAAGATTGGGTAGGGCTTGTGCTTAGAGCATCCACACTGGCGGGGTGTAAATTCGGGGTGTAAAGCCACTTTTACATCCTCTTTACACCTCCGAGGGGTGTAAATATGTTTTTTACTTCAGTGGAGGGGTGTAAATTCGGAGGTGTAGCCGTGGGTCCCAGCCTTTTATGTTGACTTTTCTTCATTTTTCTTCTCTTTTCTCGGGTGGGTCCCGCCTGCAAGGGATGTAAAAATAGATGTAAATATACATTTTATTTTACATCACCATGGTGGTGATGTATATTTACATCCATTTACATCTCCCCATTGGAGACGATTCCGGTGACTTGAGGTGTATATTTAACATACACTCCCCCACTGTGGATGCTCTTAGTTTTTGAAACATCCGACTCGCCCTCATTGAGGCCTGAGTAAGCCCGCTCATTGCCTTCTTGTTTTTTGTTTCCCCTTATATTGCCTTATTCTAAACCTTTAAATAAATGTCTTGTCTTTTTACTTTACTTTATTATTTTTATATTACTCTATTTACTTAACCTTACAATCTAAATAAGGAAGTACCCCTATTTGGATTCAATAAAAAATACTAGAAAATTAAATTCCCGACAAATCAAAATATAAAAATCCAGTTTTAGTATAAGATACATTTTATACCAATATGGATATCTTAATAAGTCAATGTATACTTTATACTAAAATCTCATAAAAATTGTGTTTGATTATTTAAGATATGAGGATAATAAAGCGCCAAAAATATCATTGAAAACATTCGTATTTCAAAAGTTCATTTTTCATACTTAGTCAAATTTTGATAGAAAACATTTTTTCAAGTATGATATATAGTAATTGTATGTTATTTACAATTTTTCTTAACAAAATAGTATGAAGTTGCTCTCATGTAAATCACGGAAAAATATCTCACACCATATTTTCACCACTATTCTTTTTTTTTTCTTTTTCTTTTTTTTCAATTCCATTACTATTCATAAGAATAAAATATTTTATTAAGGCAAAAAGTCACTTTTGGTCCTTGTGGTTGTTATTTTTATTACTAAGGTCCCTATGGTTTCAATTTGATCACTTTCACCCCTATGGTTTTCAATTCCAAGCAATTTAAAGACAATATCCAATTTTTGTCAAAATCCTCTAACATCCGTTATTTCTGGGACATGTGCCCCTCACATGAAGGGCCATTTCAATCTAAGCTAACTCCCCCCCCCCCCTTTCAAAATCAATTGTTCAATCTCTCTTTCCGCTCCCACAAAACCAAACACCCCTTCAGCCGTCACCACTACCAACCTATCTCCCAACCACCCCTCTCTCTTCCAAATCCCCATCCAAACCACCACATCCAAATCTCTCTCTCTCTCTCTCTCTCCTCCCTTGATTCACCTTTTTTTTTATTGAATCCTTGATTCACCTTGCACACAGGACAGATCCAAGAATTTTCCTTGCAGGGGTCAACGTCTAAAGGGGTAAAAAAATTCTATACAAAAATAAACTCATAAAATTGAAATGATAATTTATAATTCATAATTAAAAGAAAAAAATCACATTACAACTGTCCACGATGAGTTTTCATACTCTGAAAATGTCGCATTATAGTTTAATTATCAGTATAAGCAAATACATCTTTCTCAATATAAACAAGTTATTACTCAACCATTGATCTTCCATTTGGTTGCGAAATGGACCTTTCACAACATTCATAGCAGAAAATGCTTTCTCCACAGAAGCAGTTGCAACCGATAAAGTTAAAGCTAATTCCGCAAGTTGCCACTCAATGATTTGAATAAAGATGTCCACACGATAATGATGGATTTGTGTTATTCTAGGAGCTCTACGATGTGATCTCCATTGAGCTACATATGCATCATCCATGTTTGGAACTTCAATATCATATTTGCCACAAATGGAATATACTTGATCAAGCAAGGCTTCAAATCCATTATCTCTTATGTTTTGTAGTTCGTCCTTGCAATCTTTGACTAAAGACATTGCATTCACAATATCTTAGGCGGCGTTCGGTATCGTTTTCACTGCCCTTTTTCTGTTTTCATTTCCTGTTTTCTGGAAAATACCTGTTCGGTTGAACGTTTTTGTTTTCCCTAAAAATATTTTCCAAAAACAAATCCAATTCATGAACAGAAGTTGAAAATGATAATATGTTGTTTTCGTTTTCAATCCATACGATAATTCATTTTTTCCATCTCTCTTTCTCCAGTCAACATCGATTCTTGTCTTTGAAATTCTCCATAGCTATTCTTCTTCTTCTAAAATCACTGAGATCTTGATTTACTTATCAAGCACTAGACCAAAAAAACAAAACAAAACATTCAACTGAAGAGCACCACTGTGGAAACCCATCTCCCCTTATCTAGACCCATAGTCTAGTTTGCTGCACCGACACCTCCATAGTACGATCGCCACCAAAGCAGTCGAACCGTAACTGCCACAAACCCAATTGAACAATTATCACCACCCAATCGAAGCACCACCGACCATTAACAAATGGAAACAGAGAGAGGATAGATATGAAGAGAGAAGAAGAACAGGATGAATCAGAGAGAGGAAGAAGAAAAGAAAAAATAAGAGAGGAAGAAGAAGAAAAGAACAAACTAAGAGAGGAAGAAGAAGAGAAAGAATCATATAGAGGAAGAAGAGAAAAGAGAGAGAAAAAGGAAGAAAGAACGAAAAAAGAAACGGTCTGGGAAGGAAAAAAAAGAAGAAAATAGGAAAAGAGAAAGAAAAAAAGAAAAAAGAAGGGCACGGGCTTAGGAAGGAAGGAAAGGGAGAAAGAAAGAGAAAGAAAAAAAAAGAAATGAGATAAGATAGTTTTAGTCTTTAAAAAAATATTAGAATTTTTTATTTGTTAAATTATTCATCTTTTTATTGTTTATAAATTTTTGTCTTTGAAGAATTAAAAAAAAAAAACTAAAATTAGCAAAAATACACTTGAACAACCAATCCATAAAGCATGAACAACCAATCCAACAATTGAATGTACAAAAATTAATCCAATTTGCCAAGAAGATACAAGCATACAAACTAACAAATACAATCTATTAAAAAAATCCCTAATTTATTCAAATTGACCAAAATAAAATCCTAACAACTAATAAAACAAAAATATATAAGAATCTTCATTAATTAACAAACACAAAAACTAATCCAATTTACCAAGATATAACCTAAGCATATACAACCTAATAAAAAAACCCTAATTTATTAATACCAACTAACCAAAATAAAAACCCAACAAAACAATTAATCAAGAGAAACAAAAACAAATAAGAATCTTTATTAATTAATTAAAGCATAAAGAGATTAGAAATTAAGATAACATACTTTCAAATTTATGGACAATATCCACCTTTGAAATCAAAATGAATTTGGGGTGACTTTTTTGTTTTGATGTTGTTGCCACTATGAGGAAGTCGTCGTCGGGCGTCGGATTGGGTGAAGGTTGGTTCGTAGGATTTGGGGATTTAGGGTTTGACATATGTAGAAATGAGCTAAAACTCATTTGGGGGAGGGGAGGAGATTATCAGGCTGCCTGCCTCTGTTAAAATAGAGGTTGTTCTCTCTTTCTTTTCTTTTTTAAAACCTGAGCCAACAAAACTACGTCGTTTAGCCAAAACGACGTCGTTTAGCCAACTCCCCCCCTCCCCTCCCCTCCCCTCGCCACCACCACCACTACTACCACTGCCACCTCCACCATCCCCAGCTCTACCACCTTCACAATCTTCGCTACGATCACCTCTACCACCCTCACCACCATCACCACCACCACCCTCACAACCACTGCAACTGCGACAACCCCCACCATCATCGAGACCACCACCGCGCCTAAGTTGTTATTGTTAAAAGTTAATCACACTTGTGTGATAAAACTAGAAAAATCTACAACAATTGAGGGAAGTTCACAAGTTAAAGTCATCTGATCTTTACTATAACCATCCTAATAATTATCTAATGTAATTGTAAGTTTAGCTAGCCCATAAATATGCATGTAGCGCACTTAGAGCCTCTGTAATGGCTGCTCAACAGTTTATTTCAGTTCGATTCAATAGTTCAATTTATTGAATTTTTTTGGCAGCCCACTTAGAGTCTGTATTTACAACTGTTAGCAAATCAGGTCAAATGTTTCAATTCCGTCAGTTTCATTAATTTAAAAATATTAAATTAAATATAAGGGTAATTCTATATGAACCCCATTAATTGCTCTTTACACCCCATAATTTTTTACACCCCACTAAATTTTAATGAAATTTCAAATTACTCATTATACCCCTTTTTTTTTCCTAAATTGCCCTCATGAACCTCATTCCCTAACTCACTATGTAAACCTCATTCCATATCAGACACTACCCACCGAAAACCCCCTTCTCTTTCAACACACCTCATCTGAAATCAAACCCCACCCCATCTGATATCAAGCCCCACCCCATTGAAAATTCCCTCCTCTTGCAGATACACCCCGTCGCAGAACCCATCCCTTTGCAAAGACCCATTGCACAACCCAACAAACCTGTCATCGCACAACCCAGCAAACCCCCATCACCGTCGTCGATGGCCAGGTCCGCTTCCGATCCCTCACCTTCTCTTATCTCTCTCATCGATCTGAGTATATGAACTTTGATTTGTGTTTCTTTTTATCTGCTCTGTAACTTAGCCCCCGAGTTTGACCAAAGCTTAATGCTTCGAACTAGTTTATACTCATGGTGCTTAAAAACAAATGAATTGCTTTTATGTGTTTCGGTTGAACTGCTAGGAATTGTCTACGCTAACTGGAACATGCTTGCTAATTGGGAAGAAAAAAGAAACAGAACTTCTGGAATATGATAGCGAATTTTAGAAGAATTGGTTGAAGTACTGAATTTTTTGTGATGCTAATATATAATGTTTGCTTATATTTTTGTTCTGTCATGCAGAGTTGAGGGATGTCTTTTGTCTTGGAGAGCATTGTTGGGAAGGACTTCTTACCACGTGGTTCTGGTAAGACTGTCGAAGCCCAAGAAATCTTAGTTATTTGTGGCAGTTTGGTCATCTGATTCTGATTTTGATTTTGATTTCAACGTTGTGTATGGTTCGAACCTGGTTTTACGAAACTGGATTCTAATTTCAGTGGATTACCACCGAAATGGTTACATTGATTCAGTGGTAGTCTATTGAATTTGAACCTGAGTTGTATGAAAATTTATTTTACTTTCGGTGGGTTACCACCGAAATTGTTACCTTGTTTCGGTGGTTGTCCATCGAATCTGTTTCTATTTTTCAGGAGACTCCCACCGAATTTATTTCGGTTTTTCAGTGGTACTCTACCGAATATGTATTCTTTTTTCAGTGATAGTCCACCGAATTTATTTCTTTTTTTCAGTGATCATCTACCGAATACATTATTGAGTGTGTACTTAATATTGTTCGTTTTTAGATATGAAGAGGACTAGCAGAGGTACAATTGAGGTTTCATCATCCCGATCTAATAGACAATGTCCCACGGCTTCAACGAGGAGACAAAGAGCGGCTCCTCAAGATCACTTTGAGGATACTACAGAGGTTGAAAATGTAGTTCCTACTCATGATAATAATGTTGACGCAGAGGTTGAAGAAATGTAAGGCATTGACGCATGCTTAGAAGAATTAAAACCACATTATAACATGTGGCAATAATATGCCCCATATCAGACATGGTCATCCAACAAAAGAATGGTGCAAATCCATCATCAAAATAATTTAGCGCTCGCTCAATCTCGTTGTACTGTTTATGTTCCCGAATACACTTCTTAAAAATAGAAGATATCTCATGTAGTTGCTGCAACAAATCCTTGCATACCCTACGCCATTCATTATGACCAAATCTCATTGCCATAGCTATGGTTCTATATCCACAGTTACCATCCAGAAGAACTTCAGTCTGGTGAGTGATATATTTCCTAATACCCTCAGGGAATTTCTCTATATGCATATATATATAGAACGTTGATTGGTTTTCGCGAGGCTTATAGAGCTGAAAATAAAACAAAATATTAGTTATATGGTAATAACACATTGTAAAATAAAACATTGGTAGTACATACCTTAAATTTTTTTGGATTAGACAACATGGAACTAGAAGCAACCATGTTTCTTTTTTTTGGCACTGCAGTGGTACTTTTCTTCGGTCGTCAATCCAAGATGCATACAAGTGTCTGTCCATGCGGCCACAAACCTATCCTTAAATGGATTTAACCAATTTTCATGTATGTATTCAAGAGCTTTTTGAAATTCACTGAACTTAGACTCAATCTGTCGCAAACAACGCCAATATTCCTCCTCCGTTTCTGAACCAACCAAAGTATTCCAATCCTCATTAAATTGCTTCCATTGTTTTAGGGTCCCAAATAACTTCTTGCAGTTTGCCAACATTCCTTTGTTAATATGCCATCTACATAATAAATGTCGTGCTTTCGGAAATATAGACGTATGTAGGGGTATTTTTGTTCCAGCAGCCTGACGAATGGGCCTGGGCTGCTTTGAGGAGGGAGAGAAACAAAATTCCCCAAGTATCTGAGTTCGAGACCAAGCTCCCAAAAGAGTTTTTTGCAAAATCTTATGAGACTTTAGAAAAAACACTCTTAGGCTCTTTTCACCAATGACCAAATAAGCATGATAAATTGATTAATGGCTTAGCTTGAAAAAGATTGGGTGGCTTGAGTGAATTCTCAGATGCTTGACAAAGCTTGGTCAGGCTCTGAATGAGTTGATTTTCTGGGTGGCTAAGGCTTTCTTTTATAGCCACGAAGAACCCTAATTTCGTCTTAACTTTTCCTTTCCTTTTTCATTGTTTCCTTCCACTTTATCTTCTTTGGTGAATTTCTTCCATCCAAGGTGCATGGGTAAGGAATCCTTTATGGTTCCAAGGGTTTTGACGCAGCTGGACCTCCCCATAAGGGTGAGGGCCACCTGCTTTCCTTATGGTTTTTCAAAATGGAGCTTGCAGCGGAAAAGAGAGATTGAGGGAGTTCTTTGTCTGATGGGTATTTGTCCTTCACACACAGATTTCCGTTGGTTCCCACCATGGCTCTCTGTTTTGATTGTCTTGGAGTCCTAACAAGGATGAAGCGCGACGCCAGGTTTTTCATAAGGCCTTGGGCTGGGCTTATATGTACAGTATTGGGTCATTAGCTTGTTACTGCCATTGTTTGACAGGTTTTTCGTCAAGCTGCTGGAAGCAGTTTGCCTATTGCGTTTTTTAACAAGGTATTTGGGCATTCAAACTAATATAGGGTTTTTCTAAGCAAACTACTATATTCTTCCTAAGGCATTGGGTCTCTCTCTCATGCTAGCCCATGTGTTTGGGGCCAAGAAATGGGCTTGAATTTTGGTACTCCCAAGTAGCTCAAAATTCTTATTCCTTGATCCCTTAAATGGACCTTGTGAACGCTTGTATCCATCCACACCACAACCTTCTCAGCAAGCCCCGGTTAATTTCATGGCTTGGGCCCACTTAAGCTTGTGGCATAGCTTGGTATTAGAATAATGGCTCTTTTTGCATGATGCCTACGCTTGTGCTTGAGTTTTGCTATTCTATAATTGGACCAAGTAACACCTAAAGCGTATGTGAGCATGATTTTTGTAAAGTTGGCATGTTCTTGGTCCTCTTACACGTGCTTGCTTGGCATAATGTGTGGCCCATAGCTCGTATTGGTGCGTCTTACCAATTCTCTCTTGCCCCAGTTGAACTCCCTTTGTGTTCAATTATCTGTGTTGGGCCAATAATTAATCTGGGCTTAGCCCCTTGGATTTTTGGGCCTCAACAACGTAATAGAATTCATGAGTGCTGACTCTCGATCGGTGACAATAACACTGTATAGACAGCGGCTTGACGCTTTGAATGCTGATAAGGTGTGTTTCTCTTACATATCATCCAATTGTTGCATTCATATACATATATGCAACAGAGAATGTCATATTAGTAGATGTCACCCCCACAATTTGCAATAGTGAGAAACGATACCTATTAGTTCCAAGTAAGTCGTTTTACTGTGACAATAGAAGGTAGAATATAAGTCTGGTTCATGGTAACTAACCTTAATTTTGTTTTTTTTTTTTTGTTTAACTAGGAACGTGAGCCCCTTAGGTGCATGTCGAAAACATCTACCCTTCGTGAGTGGAATTGGTGAGGTAATCCCAGCAAATTCTTTGGTTATATTTCGGATCCTAGCATTGTATATTGTCTTCATAGTTGAAACATTCATTGCATCTCTATCTTTAATGGTGACCAAAATATCTCTGGGTTTCACCAAACTCTTAGACATGTCCACCAACAAGGCATTCTCCTCGTCGCCCCACAAATGAATTACCTTGAAGATACTCTGAAATAGGATGGTTGTGTACTCCACAAACCACCTCCAACTTCCAATCATCCCCATCACCAATATTGACATCTTTTAACAAGAATGGGCATCCACATTTCTTGGTATCAGTGTCCCTAGCACATTTTTTCATATCACTATTTGCATCCGACCTTATATCAGTTGTCTCACTAGACTTGCAAGACTTATAGTTGCCGTTCCTATCACAAGCAAGTATTACACGAGGTCTCCTCTTGCCCTCACCTCCATAATCAGACCTTTTAATTACAATGACAATATTATTCAATTTTCCTTGTTCACGAGCCCATCGAAGTAATGCATCTCTACCATTAAATATCTACACATAAAACTCATATTATTTAAATATAAATTTGAAAATTAATGCCACATTAATGATACTAAAAAAGATTTCAGACAAATAATTACCGAATAAGTTGTGAATTGATCACTATAGTCTATTACACATTTTGTTCCCACATTGTTGCCTTCAGTAGGGGCGTCACCTTGATTTTGTTCCTTCAATGGGAGTAAGATCAAAATAGCTTGGATTAAATTTGTGGTCGGCAATAAGTTACTGAAAAAATAAATAAATTTCGGTTGGATGCCACTGAAACGCATGTAAAATTTCGGTAGTAAACCACTGAACTATGATCCATCTTACGGTGGATCTCCACCGAATATTAAGTTGCTGACCGGTCAAACCCAACTGAAAATGGTGCAACATTTCGGTGGCATCCCACCGAATTTACCTGTTGGTACTGATGTGCTGAACGCTACCAGCGACTGTTATGAAATACTAAACTTGCAAAACGCCAAAAAATAAACTCGTACCTCATTCGAAGCCTCTCTAACTTCAATCTCACCCTTCATGAATAAATACAAGATATTTTTTCACCAGTATAAACTTATAAATCTATGGTTTAGGGTTTAGGAACAGGATAGTTTGAGAAAAAAAACTCAAACTAGGGTTGCAGGAACATATGTGGGCTGTAGTGAGTAATTTTAATTTTAATTTTAAATTTTTTTGTCCTTAACAGTAATTGTGTACAAGGGTAAAATAGGTTATTTTTTAAAAAAATTAGTATGGGGTGTAAAGAGCAAATAATGGGGTGCCAATAAAATCACCCTAAATATAATAGGGAGTTTCACTAAAACACCCAAAATAGAGGTTGAAATTATAAAAAAACCCAACACCCAAAACACTTTATAAACACACCCAAAACCCATCATTACACACACTCAAAACTCATTTATAAACACACCCAAAAAGTTGACTTTGGGGTTGATTTTAGGTGTGTTTCTATGTTTAAATAATGCTTGGGTTTTTTTATAAATACATGTCTAGGATTGAGTTTATTTATAAATTTGTAATATAATTACTCTAAATCCTCAAAAAATGCAAACACTCGCGACAGAGAACAACCCCCAATCTCCTTGGTGTCGTTTGCACACGTCCAAGGTTCATGAGAATTGAGGGTTTTGAATACGTTCACTAAAATATACAATGATTTAGGATTTTCAACTTTGATTTTGGTGAAAAATCGACTCATTCTAAGGTTTTCAATTTATATATTGGTGAGGAAGATGGCAGAGAGACGAAGAGAACTTGGTAGAGGCTCAAACAATCCAAGTGAGAAACTACTTGGAATTTGAGTGTTTTTAGAGTTGGGCTGTCATTCATAGAGTTAATGAGATCAAAACTTTACTTATTAAAGCTTACAATGGCAACGATGATTCAAAGGAGGGTGCAGATTTACCAATACAAAGGAGGCTACATTTGGGAGAAGAATCCCAAGCGCTCCCCTTTGTCCCGAGCATTTGGGTTTTTTTTGTTTCAAGAGCGCTTGGATAAATTGACAATTCAAAGCTGTTTCTTCTCCTGGCGGTTGAGCTGCTGGGAAAGGGACAAGATTTGAATTGAGAGAACAAAGAAGAAGAGAAAGGGATTGATGGGTTGATGAGGCAAATTAGGTAGAGATAAAAAGACTTGGCTGCTGGTCTACTTCCGCTGCAATCATGGTGATGATGAAATTGAGCACACAAGTGTTACAAATTGTAATGGAAAGTAAGGGTATGATGGGTTTTGAGATGGAGCCCTCCATTGAAGTGAGGGTATCAGCACCGAGGATGAAGATGACGACACTTGCTATTGGAGCCGGATTTTTTTCGAGTAGAAATACCTCCATAGGTTCTTGACTGAATTCCACACACTTCCTTAGTTGAAAGGAACTCCAGATTGCGTTTCCGTGAATGAATGATGGAAATGAGGGGAGTACCTGTAAAAGTCACTCCAACGCTCAAGCAAGTATTTGTTCACAATCGTGGGGAGCTTGATCGGGTTACGCCTTCCTTGCTCCGCACTTTTCTAGTGCAAGGGAGGTCCAACTAACCCACGTCTTCACTGGCTTGTAATCGTGACATGTTAGTTGGACCTTGTTACATGGGATATCATTTTTGGCCCCTATAGTGCCCCCTTTTTTTTTCCCTCGCTACACTAGTAGAGAGAGGGAAAAATAATTTTACTTAGATTTATTCCTTTGGAATAAAACCGTAGCTTTGATTTTTTATTTTTATGTTTTTACTCCAGCCGATCTGGTGGAGCCTAACGAGTGTTTGCACTTCAGCTAACCTCGTGGACCCCAACACCTTTGGCTTTTCTTCTTGCGCTTAAGCTGACCCGGTGGGCCCCAAGAGGTGAAATGACTGAGCCGGTGGAAGATGGCGGGAAAAGTCGATCGGCGGCAGAGAGTTGGAAAGAAAGCGTGGGATGAGGACAATGGTTGAAGCCAAGCCACACAAACCATGCCCAAGGTGGAGTAAAACGACTGATTTTCGATATCATCTTCTTGATTTTCGACATGGAAGTCAACCACTCAACAAAATATCAAAAGTGCTTTACTATGTTAGCCAAACACTCAATAAAATATCAAAATCGCTTTTATGTGGTGTAAAAGCATTTTTAAATGTGACATCCAAACGACAAACTGCTTCTTCGTAGAAGCGCTACTAGCATAAACGCTTCAGGAAGAATCACTCCCAAACGAACCCTTATTATGGCAAGCCCACTTATTGAAATGAATTTCATTTCATAGTTCATTTTATTGACCTATGAAATGAACTATTGATCCCTGAAATGAACTAAACTTTACCACTGCAAGTCAAAAGTTCAATTTATTGAAATAAAATTGAAATGACCATCACCATTGCGGATGCTCTTAAGCTGAAAAACAGCAATTGTCTATCCATCTAACTGCCCACTTGGTCAACTCCAATCAAATCAAAATTTTGTTTCACCAAAGTTTTCCAATTTAAGTCTTAAGTCCTTTTAATTCCTAATACACCAACACTAACCAACTATTCCTAACCTCTTCACACTTGAACCAACACTTATATTTATATGAAAAGCATATTTACTTTTTTTTTTTTTCTTTTTTTAAGTATTGACACCAGAAACGTTTTCATTATTTTTTGTTTTCAGAAAAACATTTGTAGAATTACACTACCAAACGCATTTTTAGATCCACAACATTTTCTTTCAAAAACAGTGATTTCCAATCTTTGCAAAGAGGTACATCAACTTAACAAAGTACAGTCACTTTTTCATATCTTTTTTTAGTTTTTAGGAACAATTTAGCCATATTATTGTGGTCTTTTTGTTTTTGTTTTTTTTGTTAATACATTAGATATATATTTCCAAAATAATTGTATGGATAGAATTCTTTATTTAATATCTATTTGTTGTTTATTATTAAATATACTGCAAGTAAATAGTCAAAATTGTAAGAAAATATTTTTAAATATATCATGTATCATAAATATTATCAAAGAGAGTAATCTACCCCTTGAAGATTTTTATTTAAGTTTATTTTATACAAGCGACATTCTACTTTAATCTAATCTAAATTATGGGAAGGAGATTCGAATCTATGTGCAAAGTGAAGAGCATGTCTGCTCTAACCTCTAGCCACTTGAAGATTTGAAACTATTAAGGCTTAGTTTGGGATTGCTATTACTTTAAAAAAAAAAAAAAAAGTTGCTTCTGCTGTGCTTTGAAAATAATTAGTTGTAAAGTGAAGTAGCTCCATGTTTGGTAAACAATATTTTTAAAGTGCTGTTAGTACAAAAAGCAGTGTCAAAACCGTTTGGTAAATTTTAATATAAAATTGTTGTAACTGTGAATAATGACTAAAATAGACATGATATTAAAAGTATTATGTATTAATCATGTGGTGGTAGTGGTACTGATGGAGCGGAGGCGGTAGTGGTGATGAAGGTGGAGTTAGTGGTTGTGATAGTGGTGGTGGTGGGAATTGCGGTTATGGAGGTGGTGGTGGTGGTGTCAGTGGCAGCATGGAGGTGGTGGTGGTGGTGTTGTGGAGGTGGTGATGGATGTGGAGGTGGTGATGGATGTAGAGGTTTTGGAGGAGGTGGTGGTTGTGGTGGTTGTGGTGGTAGTGGCGGCGGTGGTAGTTGTGGAGGTAGTGAATGCAGTGGTGCATATTGTGGAGTTGGATGTGAAAGTGGAGGTGGTGTTATTTTTTAAAATGAATTATAGTATTTTGGGAATTAAAAAAATTCATTAAATGTTCATCTATGCTTCTTTTGAAAGCAGCTTTGAAAAGCAACCTAGAGCCTGCTTTTAAAATAATCGGGATATTTTATTTTTACCAAACACCTTAAACTGCTTAACTTTAAAGTGAAACAAGTTTTTGGCCAAAAAGGCAATTCCAAACGGAGCCTAAGTTGTAAGTAAAATATATTTCCTTTCGTAGTCAAACTAGTTTTCGTATTCAATTCTCTAGGAGTCATTTACATTTTCATTTTGAATCCAAACAATTTAATAAGGGGAATTGTAGCAACCTTCTATCTAACATTCTCCTTTGGACCTTCTCCTTTTTTTGTTTGACATGTGTGTGTTCTCCTTACACTTAAAACGATATCATTAATATATTATACAAGTTAACTTTTGCTTTCCAAGTTTACCCTTATTAAATGTATTCAATTTATCCAAAAAAATTTCACAACTTTCTTATCATCTTTTTTTTTTTTAAGTGTCAATTATTTTTTTTAAAGAAACTTATCATCTTTTTTTTTTTAAATGTCAATTATTTTTTTAAAGAAAATATATGTTTTTTTTCTCCGGTCATTTTGGGACCAACACCACCTCGAATGGTGGCCGGAGGTAGCGGTGGCGGGGGGAAAAACCCCCCCGCTGTTTTTACAGGGGGGGGGGCAGAGGGGGGGGGGGGGGGGGGGGGGAACATTTTTTTTTTAAATCATATATTTTCTTTTAAAAAATTAATTGACGTTAGAAAATAAATTAATCAGATGTTAGGAAAGTTGTGAATTTTTTTTTGGATAAATTGAATACATTTAATAAGGGTAAACTTGAAAAGAAAAAGTTAACTTGTATAATATATTAATGACATTGTTTTAAGTGTAAGAAAAATGACACATGTCAAGCGAAAAAAAGAGCAAGTCCAAATGAAAAGGGTAGAGAGAAGGTTACTATCATTTCTCATTTAATAAAAGTACCTTGGAGTTACTCATGGTCGCTCTGACTGAAGTTATTAATTAGTAAACATGTCATTAGTCATTTGGGGAGCAACAAATGAATTAAACCTCGTTGACTACATTTCCCAGTTAATTTTCTGCAATGGCAACATTGTTATGCACATTAGACATTAGGAAACGTTCCGACTTCTCTTCTTTATAACTGAATTATTATGTTCACAGAAACAGAAACAGCTTCATGAAAGCTTGTATGCTTCTCCAAGAAATTATGATCAAATCCCTAGTGCTCGGAAATTATTTTCTATTTTTCCCAAAATGGAATCAGAGAACATAGTTACACGGCAAAATGCTTATAATTACAAAGAAAGGGAAATAAATAGTAATATATATAACTGTATAAGCGTTATCATTGAGTAAAATATATTATACCAAACCCATACATTAAATCAGGATGGCAAGAAAAGAAGTCAAGAAACATTGTTGTTTGAACAAATTGAGAAAAATATAAAACATAGGTTAATTTGTCGACAGAAAATGCACCCGAGCAAGTGTATATTCTTTCCCAGCAATCCAGACACCAGTCTGTGACCATTGGACATCCTCCCAGTCAAGATTCTCCTCCAACACCTAACCAGGACGAAAGCTCAATAAAACTATGGCGAGTAACAATATATTAGGGGTGAAATTTATCAACAAAATAACTAGCAGCAACATGCATCTAAAAGCGTGTATCAGAACTCTAACCAGGAAGATAGCTCAATAAAACTAGGACGAGTAACAATATATTAAGGGTGAAATTTATCAACAAAATAACTAGCAGCAACATGCATCTAAAAGCGTGTATCAGAACTCTAACCAGGAAGATAGCTCAATAAAACTAGGACGAGTAACAATATATTAAGGGTGAAATTTATCAACAAAATAACTAGCAGCAACATGCATCTAAAAGCGTGTATCAGAATTCTAGTTCATATAACCCATCAAGAGGCACCAAACCAAGCAGTAGGAAATACCTTCTCTCATAAAGTAGATGATCTCAAATTGTTGATTCTGTTTTAGCACAGATTCGAAGGAAGGCGGCTTGCGCACGCGTGTATGTGTGTGTGTGTGTGTGACACTGAACAATAGCAATTTGTCCCTCTGCAGTTATTATGCATATTCACCTAAAGACTTCAACATGAGAGATTGGATGGCACTAAATAAAGATTTTCAACATCCCCACATCATACAGTGAAACAAGAAAACAAAATCAGAGAACTTCAGTATAAAGATTATCTGCTTTTGAAATATTATTAAACTTCGGTATTTAGTTTTGTCATCATGCACTGCAATGTTTTCCATTTGACACAGGTCCAAGCAAACCAGAGTTAGTAAAGTGGGCAGTCACTAGCTGCAAAAAAATTTGACGAAGAAAAAGAGGGCAAACCTCATATGGGCAAAGGAATTCAAAAAGCAAAATGGCGTTTTCAGAATGACATATCTACAGAGAATTTGTTCAATAATGAATGTTTCTTTAAAGAACAACCCATTCTATAACATGCACAAACTCAAAATGAAAGATATAACAATATGATGTACCTCCACATATTCAAGGGGCAGTGGGATCCCAACGGACCGCGTGACCTTCTGGGGAAGAGGCGTTTTACATCGAGACCATCGAAAGACATCAATCATAATGTTATCAGAATCATTTCTTTCACCATTGGTGGAATGCGATACATGATTTTGACTTTTCTCTGTCTCACCTTCATGCATCTGTGATAGCTGTGTAGCTTTGACCATCTTCTCTCCAGTAAAACAAAGCTCATACCTTCAGATAATAAAATACAACACACTTAAAGAATAATGTTTTGCTCACAACATTCTACATAATTTTCTGTAAGGCGCATTTTTATTTTTTTTTGGGTAGAATAGATGGGCGAAAATGATTCAAGTAGAAACTGCTTCAGACTCAGTTAAATGCTTGTAAACCAATGTTGATTTCAAATGCTTGCCCATTGTCATTTATAACAAGGGATCAAGGAATTAGACCAATTCCAGTTTCTTGCATACTAGAAATGGTAAGCCAACAATTCCAATCAGCCCATGGAGCTCCCCTTCCCCCCATTGAGACAATGATCTTCTAAAAGCACCAGAGACCCCAGCTTCTGAAACTCTTGTTATCACAATTCTCCATCCAGATATGGTCCCCAAAAAAAAAATTCCTGTACTTTCTGAAAAGTTTATCTTGAAAGTTATTACGAGCAACAAGACATTTCCTAATCCATGCGATGCATCCTACATCACTTTCTGTATAAACAACTCAATTAATTCTTCTGATTCTTTGTATTGCAGCATCTTGAGAATCGTCACCCACCACCAAGATACAGTTTCTGCTCTATCTTTTTCCCTTACTAAATGTTTATAACTAACTTATGACCAAGAACCATACCGGAATTGGATGAGGGAAAATAAACAAGAACTACCAGTTAAAAGGTACAAATTCAATATTAACAAAAGAGGGAACCATATCACAGATACATATTGCCAAATCACAAAGGAACATATGATCATGAAACCAAACAAGATCAGGGAAAATAAGAAGAAACATAAAAAGGGGAAAGACAAAGAACAAAGACAGAAGTCCATATTTTATAAGCAAGCAAACTCTCCTTGGTTAAGTTGTTTAGCTAAACAAACTAGAAATAGGAAGGAAAATGTCAATGTTCCCTCATTTACAAGTAACTCATCTCCTATGTTATGTAACATTCAGTAGCCAAAACAAATGAAGAAAAACATGTGATAATCAAATATTAGTCCTTAAAACAGATCATGGTCAAATCCCAGATACATAGTACAATATATAATTAGCATTATACCTGCATGAATGTGTTTCTAAATAAAGAACTTCTCCCTTCTTCAAACGCGCAGAAGTATAAAGAGTTTTCTTCAAACCCTTGTCAGCAACAATGCTTATACTGTACTTAATCCTGAAGAAATTTGAAAGAATGTACTTAGGAAGGTGCAATAATTATTTATGGATGGGGAAACAAGATGAAGTAAAAAGAAGCAATATTTCTGTGAAAGTTTAAGTTTTGAGAAGACTACAATAACAAAATTCCAAATCAGGTAACATCATAAGCTGCGTCCTATTGGATTAGAGTGTTTGGTCCAGCTCTTTCTTATTGTAATTTGGCTGTGGCTTTCTCATGAGCGTATTGTGCATAGTCTTTAATAATCTTTTCTGAAAAAGGAAAAAAAAAATGTTGCCATGTTGCACACAATATGTTTGAGTGAAGCAATTGACATGCATTCCTAGGTTGAGGTGTTACAGACAGCACAAGATGCAATTTTGAAAAGATAAGAAGTTTTTCCTACAAGAGCACTAACACTGAGATTCAAGGATTATTCATTAGATGCCTTGAATGTATGTAGCCTTGAAAATCAAGAGTTTTTTTTTATTCTAAAAAAGAAAAGAAAACTTATATCGGATCCAAACAGAAACGAGGTTCATTGAGGTTCATATTTAGTGGAAGAAACCTTGTTTAAGGTATATGGGGGATAGAGTTCAAGAAAAACCAAAAGAATGTCTCCATAAACGAACAAATGAGTATCAACCTAGTGTAATATAATTAACCAAAAAAAGTATTATGAATGCATTAAACATAAGTCCGTATTGTAAAATGAACATATAACAAGGTGAGTCATCAACAAATTAAAAGTGGGCAATTATTTTCAAAGAATCTGACAGCTGCCCGAGAGAACTAAGGGAGTTAAGGCATGAGATGCAAACATGATAAACACCGTTAAGCACTCGGACGAACCCCCGCTATAATATAATAGATATTATTAGATAGTTATACAGGCTAAGAATGTCATTGCTTGGGTTAAAATATAGCACGTCTCAAATTCTTCCACATAACGAAAGAGAATGCAAGTTTGTAGTTAATACAAGCATCTAAAACCAAGGCTCAACAGAATTAAAGGGTAAGAAAGATGTGGTGTACCAAGGCTCATTGCAGAGGTTGTACTGTATTGTAACTTCTCGTACAAATCTTTGTTGCCGCAATGCATTCTGAAGAATAAAGCAATTATGTAAGCTGGGAAATAGTGATGATTGTTGAAAGGATGAGTTTTTATAAGATTAAAATCAAATGACAACACACTGATATACAATCCAAGTATGAAACTATATAACTGGGAAATCTAAACATAAGCACAATTAAAAAATCATCTGATGAAATTTAACGAACGAATTTTTTTTTCAAGAGTACATGCATATGCATGTAAACTTTAAATTGGTTATGGTGGCGCAGCCTAACCAAGGTTATACTGTTTACAAATTACAATTAACTTAAGTGATAGCACCTTTTGCATTAACTTGAAAAAAATGTTGAACGCAGTTGACAAAAACTTGACATGCACATTCAAATAAATCATACATCGGTCAAAATGGACATTACAAGTTGAGTTCTTATCTTAGCTAAGATTTAATCAAGAAAATATAGCAAAGTTAGGGGGGATAATCCCATCGTAGCAAACAAAGAAAAATGTAAGGCAAGGTGGCATTGTTTAACAAGTATATGTGTTCCCCAAATAAAGCTTAAGGTTGTTTGCTCTCGCCACCCAGTCTCACAGAGGCCTTTTGTACTTCCATTGCCAATGAACGTTGAAGGCTAGAGAACATTACAAACTTAAAGGCAGAACAGACAAAAACTGAAAAACAACAGGGTAGTCCATCTGACCAAAGAAAAAAACAGGTATAGTCTTCATTGCCCAAGAATACAAGCACCTCAGAACATTATAATTAGCCTCCAAAGCAGAAAGTTCTAAACCCTCATAAGGAAGGAAATTCAATTTAAGTTGGATAGATCATAAGGACCAGAATAAGATGTATTGGATCTCATCAGACAACCAATAACAAAATTCAACCTCAAACAACTCTTCTAGAGAAACTCCACCTCATCTCACATCTCCAACCCCTCAAACTCTAGTTCAATAAACAACTTTTTAAAATGACAAAACATTCCCAAATACCCTCCAAATAATCACAAACCCAGCATTCTTGCCCGTTCCCAACTCAAAACAAAACACAAGGGCAAAGCTTAAGGCCCGACCTATCAGATCAAACCTGTCTTAAAGCTGTATAACTGCAATGTTGAAGGCTACAAAATGCAAGACCAAAGAAGTTCAAGACATAATTACTATAATAGATCTACATGCCACCCCACTAACAAAAAGGGCACATTATCAAGAATGTCTGGAGCTGAACCTTCCTTTGAGGTAAACAACGTGATGTGCAAATACAATTAATAATAACAAAGCAAAAACATTGAAAGAAAGTTTCACACATTTGGGAAAATCTATTGCTGATTGATTTCCAGTGTAAACTACTCTGAACATCTTTCAAATTCATTTTCCATACATCTACACTTTATAATACAAAATGCGAAAGGCCTCATGGATTGCTAGAAGGCCCACACCAATTCTGCGTCAAAATTAGTTGCAAGATCTTTAACACAACACATAAATTTCCAGCAGTTTACCAAAAGTTATATTGGAGCAATACGTATGGATGAAATCATTGTGAACTCTGCTTCATAAAGATTTCTAAACTAAAATATTGGTCTCACACAAATGCAGCAGATAATATTGTAAATCATTTGAAACATATAAATGCAGGGGCCATATTCAGTTACTATTTGGTATCCTTCATTGAGTCACTCTTATTGCGTAAGATTGCATTTCCAAAGTTTATAACAACTTATGGGTAAATTCTACAACAATAATTTTCCTAACCCAAGTACATATTTGTGTGCAGAAATCCTGTTCTGGGTTTGTTCAATAACACGCCACATTTTACAGTTCAAAAGAATCAACTCTTTTGTCTGAGTGTAAATTCCAGATCACTGCCTTATTCTATCACAGTATTTTATGCGTCAGGAAAGGGTTTCACAAGATGTTGAATACTTGAGAATATGAAAATCCCCAAACCAATTATATGTTTCAAAGATTTAAACTAACCAGCTGCTGCAGATAACGGCAAATGAAATAGGACATAATCCAAAAGACAAGTTTCCATTACAAATAAATAAATAAACTTCCTTAAGCAGTGGTTTGCATGTTTCAAAAATTAAAACTTAAAAGTGGCTGCAATAATGGAAAATGGACTAGGGGACATATTCCAAAAGGAAGAAAAGTTTCAACTAAAATAGAAATAAAAAAACATTTGCTGAGTGGAGGATGTCAAAATAATACCGAAGCTGCAGCCCTTGTAGTCATTGTACGCTCAACAATCACTGGAGCAAGGGTAGGCTCCACTGTAGAAGTGTGCGTAAGACAAGGCTCAAGATCAATGGTTCCTCCTGCCTTCTGAAAACCAGATAATTAGGAAGAAGCATCAGTGCTATAAGCCCAGAAGAATCATTACAAACCACTAGTTTCCAGTTCATGCTAACAAATTATTAAATCAAAATCCCTAAATATGTACTTAGCATCTGCAAAATCATATGAAGCACTATATAATTTAGCCATTACATAAAAAGGGTAAAAAAAAACACACACGCACGCTTAAAAAGGATAAATAAATTGGCTTTAAGTTCTTATCACCTTCACGATGCAACAGCGCTCAACACGGTAGCTACAACCAATCGCAGCTCCCCAGGCTCGAGATCGAACATTGTTTCTCAGAGTAGAAATGTAACCTAATAAAATGTTAGAATTAAAAGTAAACAAAGCATTAATTTACTCTTTGGGGTGTGTGTAAATGAAAAAGAACTAGCTAGGTTTTTAAATTGAATAACTGGTGGACTGCCATTAAATTGGAACAACCGTGAGCTTTTCATTACTATATAATATAGGGAATGCTATCTTTTCTTCACTTAGAATTATAATTCGGCAAGTGCAACCCTTTAAATAGACAATAAACCTAGCAACAAAAGACCCAAATTTCAGCAATTTTTATTATTAACTAACAGATCGAAGGCTTCCAAGATTACCAGTTCGCTGACATCAATACACCCATAAGCCCTTATAATACCCTCAAAAACCTTAGACATGTACCACCAGATTCGGACCTCACAAATATTTACCCTTTCATGAACAAGTGCACCTTGGGAGGCACTTTGGCCTTCCATATAGTAAGGAATGGGGAGAAGTTGTAATGCATAACAAAAGAATCCAGAAATGACTTGCAAGAAAACAAACCTAAAGACACAGCAAACTCTCCATCAGCTCTAAAGGATGAAAGTGAGAAGTTCTCAATCAAGGAGAGCAGGGAGAACAGAAGGGGAAAAGCACTTCAATTCCCACCCAAGTAATCCTCCCAAAATTGAGTTTTATCCCCCTCCAAACAGAAAGGCCTTCAGAAATGCTTTGCAAAGCACTGACTCATTCCTCAATCCCAGTTGTTTGCATGTAAGCCATATTTTACTCTGGATGACCAAGTGCCACAAAGAATTGAATTGACCTCAACGGGAAATCTCTATAGTCATTCCCTAAAAACATCAAGGATGGGACACCACATTCTAACTCACTAACTGATCCTTTAAATAATGATAGCTAATTACTTATTTATATATCTTTACCTATTTCTCTCTTCTTCTTTGATGTTATTTTAATTAATTTTTTTAATAAATATTTTAAATTGAAATTAAGCAATTTGCTTGATAAATAAATGAATGAAAAAGTGCTCATATGCATTAACCATTGAGATACTTCTTGTATTAATTGTTGGGTAAGCAAATGAATGAATGAATGAATGATTAATGATATTCGTATTTAGGAACTCCATGTAGTCCTGAGTTGTTCATCTAATTCAACATCACAAGTACAACGAATAAACAATTGCTTTAAATCATTTTAAATCAAAATTCGAGGTATATTCAATCAAATGTCCATGTCCATATTCTTTGTAAGTAACAGACATTGACAGCGGCACCTATTCACACTAAGCAAGAAATGCACTCACAGTCTTGTGGAGGTAGTACTCGAACTGTAGCACGCAACTCCTGGATTGCAGGAGGTGGGGGAGACGCTGTTGGTCGGCAGTATCCTGTGTGCATGAGAACTGGAAAGCAACACTGAACCATTAATACTCACTTTCATACATGACCAGGTCATATGGCATATAGACTCACTACTAACTGAAACCAACCATCTGAACAAAGAAAAACTTAAACCAACCCTAAAATCACATACCAGCAACGAGATCTGAATCATCTGTGTATATATCTGTCCCCCACAGCTGGCCACCTCTAACCTGCATGTAATGGAATTAAAAACATAAAACAAAAACAAATCAAAAGAACAAATGAAGAATAGACAAAAGCAAACATTAATGTTTACCACAACCTAAACACTGATAAGAATGAGAATTGAACAATAAACTTTCAAAACAAATTGGTTCACAAGGGCAAACAAATGTACAAAAGTTGCCAACCCATAAAGGCAGTTAAGTAATTTGGAAAGAAAAAATGACTACACTCTAAAAAGCACCTAGTAACAGAAAAGTGTTTTAAAATAAAATAAAATAATTAAAATTTAAAATTTAAAAATTAATAAAAAACCATATATGAAGACTAGATCAGCTGCTAACATCAAATACCCACAGAATTGTGCTCACATCTGACACACCACATATGAAGCAAAGGAATCCACAAACAATGAGCAATACTCTGTGGAAACCATAAACAGAAATATACCAAAAAGTTTGAACACAAGAGCACTAGAAAATTATCACAATGAAAATGCAAGAAAACAAGTACATTCAAAGGAATACACAAACAATGAGCAATAATCTGTGTGGAAACCATAAACAGAATATACCAAAAAGTTTGAACACAGGATCACTAGAAAATTATCACGAAGAAAATCCAAGAAAACAAGTACATTGTAGCCCAATTTCTTATGAACATAATTTAGATCTTACTTGGCGATTTGTTGCGGTAACATGCTCAGCTGGGATCCGAATTTCAAGGGTTGGACCAGTTAGACAGCTTTCATTTTTTTCACCTTGAGATACTTCATATTCCTTCCACAACTTTATCAGTTCTTGCATGCATTCGCCAACTTTATAAACAACAGAGGATACTTCATTTTTACCTGAAACAATTGCAGTGTTAGCACACAACCAATGTGCAACAATAACCATGCAATACAGAATACTGATATTGACTATTACAGAAAAGCTAAGAAAACTTTTTACTACATGACTAGAAAACACTCTAACTCTCTCCTGCTCAGTTTGAGTGTGTTGCATGTTTGCATCTCTTAAAAACAATTAACTAGAACGGAACCTATTTTCAAAGAATTTAGAAGCTAAGAATGTAGATGTTTTATCATGCAGTGTTCTATAACAATGTAACATACATTGACCCAAGAAAAATAATATGCCCCCTTGTCCGCCTATCCAAAAGAAGGCTGTGACATCATTGACAAGTTTTCCTCCCTAGGAAAATGCTTATTTATGGATATTTGTCTCTTTAGATTCAATGAATCATGTGACTCTACAAGCAATTGTTCTTATTGCTTCTTACTTTCCGAATTCCAGACAAGGTCAGAGCTCCCTTCTTTCAAACCAGACTACTTCACCATGAGGGTAGGGGGACGGCTCCTTTCTTTCAGATCTTAATTCACCATGGGGGTAGAGGGAAAAAATTTTAAATTATGAAAGAGGCTTATTTTTGGGCATGAAAGACTACCCTCAACCAACCAGCATCAACCATAGCAAACATTGTCCACACTGAAACCACCAGAATGAGAGGGTAAGCATGGGATAAAATTGAGAGAAGGACATGAGATTTGGGCATGTCATTTAGGGTTCTTTTCCTTAGTGTTGATCAGTAAATGATTCATCAAACCGGCGAGAAGTTGGGGTCAACAGAGTAGTTTTCTTCTCCCCTTCATTTCAAATGGGATTGCGCAGCAATTTTCCATCCACATGCCCTGTCACTATCATCTAATGCTTGTTTGTTTGAGGTTCTACGAATATTACATGCCAAACAAAGTCAAACTTCAGGGGATGTTTGTGTAACTAACTCAAACAGAATTTCCAAGGAATTACAGAAAATATGCTTTCCAATCTCACAAAATAACAGAGTAAACTCCACCTCCTAACATGGTATTTTAACCAACCAAATCGTGCAAGGATTAAAATTGGGGAGAAGTGGCTAATCTATCAACCTACTATGACAAGATTTACATGCAAAGTTCCCACAGGACCAAGTTTCCAAAATCTTATATCCCGTCTACCAAAATGAAAGGATGCATTTACAAGTGAAGAAAATAGAGAGACAGCTCCACAATCTCCAAACCAGTCAGATTTCTGTGAAGATTAAAATTCAAGCCATGTTGTAAATGGAATAATTTGAGAGTCGGAAAGCCTACAAAGTCGAGGGAGATATGCACAACAATGGAGGCAGACTCGAAAAAGCTGTTCTAAATCTCATTCCCCACCACAATCTCCAAACCAGTCAGATTTCTGTGAAGATTAAAATTCCAGCCATGTTGGAAATGGAATAATTTGAGAGTTGGAAAGCCTACAAAGTCGAGGAGATATGCACAACAATGGAGGCAGACTCGAAAAAGCTGTTCTAAATCTCATTCCCCACCACATATGAAGGTAAGGATAGAAAAGGCTAAAACCCTGAGAAATGTTTTTCCAGTGACATATACTCAAACCTTTAATCATGATATTGAAATCCCACCCATTAGGATAAAGCCTATATATTAAATGTAGATGATATAATTGCGATCATCAAAAGCAGCACATTGAATTCCAGAAAGATGAATATATGTACCAAAATAGCCTCAATCACATCAAGTCTGAAGCATGATTTAGACAAACACCTCTGCTTTTTGTATATATAATTAAAACAGCAGTGACCACAGTAATACTGTAAGTGCAGACTTATGTGTGTATAAATTAATGTGTACAAGAATGGAAGAAATTATTTATGAACAAGGGATGTGGTTGGGATGCTGTACGTATACATGTATGCATTTATTGGAGGGTAAAGTGAAGAGCACAAACAAAATAAATTTCTGCTGACATCTACAGAACTTCACCAACAAAAAAATTCTTGTTGCAAGAAAATGGAATACAAGGACGCACCTTGGGATCTGCAAAATACAAGAACACATAAAAAAAATTAAATTGTGTATGAAACGAGGGACACCATTTCCATCACAAGACAAATGAATATCCATTAACTTCAACATGAAACCAAATTTGACTGTATGCTGACGAATGACATTTTGCTGAAGAAAACAAGGATAGCTGTACGTTGATATTTCACTTAAATACGCTTTAAGGAAAAGTATACTTTTCATTTAAACTTGATTCTTGAATTTATAATGGTATTATAAGATTTATGCTTTACCAAGCTATTACCTTGGGCTGCCATTTCATTTAGCAAATGACTTATGATAACAAATAAAGTGATCGCAGTAACAAATATGTTTATCATTTATAATTCGCACCACCAAATTACAAATTGAATCAGTAAAAACAAAATTAAAAGATAAACCTTTCAGCGAATGACTTACGACAACTATAGTAAAATTAATTTCAATAAACAAATGTCCTATAAAGAAGTGGAGAGATAACTGCCCCTTTATTTTCAGACCAATTATGCTTTTAATATGCGTAGGCAGTATATCATTGTCTACACTGCAAAAGTTGATCATCCACTTCCAAAGAATTTTGCATATATCTAGAAAATATATTGCTTGTAGCCATTGCACAGATTACTACAGACGAATAGCTTTTCTGAATCCATATGCAAAACAAACACAATTATCAATCTACTAAATTTAGGTTCAAAATTAGTAGTTTATCTATGCAATATCAAAATGCTAGGGCATATTTTCCCATACTTTTTTGAATATGTGAAATCAGTAACCCATCATACTTGCAATAAAATTGGAAACGGAAAAGGAAAATATTTAAACACACCCTTCATTGTCTTGAGTGCGGGACCTAAAGCGCAGCTCACGATTTGCCACCTGAGGGCTACCCCTTGATCGTTGCATCCTTTTACGCTGCTGAACTCCATAATTACAAAATTCCTTATCTCGGTCTGTAGCCCCTTCACAATCTGCACATCCATCATCTGATTCTTTGTCATAGCCCCTACTGCGCTTGTCAGTTCTATCTCCTTCAACATCAACATCTCTTTCTTTCCTCCTGTCTCTGGATTCCCTATCAACATTTCTCCAACTATCAAAATCTTTCTGTTTTTTCTGCTCTGCTGGCAGAATTTCCTGTTCTGACACTCTAATAGACCCGTCCCCCACTTCCTTCTCATTATTTGAACCATCTTTCTCTACTCCATTCCATGGGTCTTTCTTGGTATGATCCCTTTCCCTCTCTCTCTGTCTTTCCTTGTCTTTGCCGGTGTCCCTCCTCTCCCTCTCCCACCTATCTGCATCTCTTTCTTCTTTTGCTGGTTCTTTGCACTCACTACTGCTGTTAGCTACTGGAATAGTGCTCCTACGATCACTTCTTTCCTTATCCTTGTCTCCCCATTCCCGGTACTTCATATCTTTCCTTTTTCTATCCTTTTCTTTGAATTTATCCTCACCTTTAGAATCAAATTTATTTTCCCCAACAGCCTCATGTGCCTCTACATGATCCCGCTCCTCAGTAGCAGGGACTTCCTTTCCAACCTCAACGTGGCCTTGTGTACTACTGCGATGCCAGGCATCTGTACTTCCAGCTGGGGCATCAGAATACCGTTTTCCTCTATGGTATTCTTTTGAGTCTTTCCAATTCAAGTGACTACTGACCACACCATAACCTTCCATTTTCAGGTCAGCCTTCACATCATTAAAATTCTCCCTTTCATATTTCGTCTCCTTATTGTCATCCCCTCGACTGTCATACCTCACATCCTTTTCACCCTTAGCATTCTGTGTATCCCTTCTTGACTCACTGTACAAGTCCTTTGTCTCCGTCTTTGTGTCTCGGTTCTCAAAGCGAAGATCTCTAGTATCCTTGGAATCTCTGGACTCCAATCTGTTTTCAGAAGCAACAGGCTGATCTACATGCAAATCATTTGAAGTTGATGGCATTCGATATATTGAATGAATGGGAGATCTTCTATCCAGGTCACGGGATTCTGTACGGGGAATCTTCGGCAAGCGAGAATCTTGAGCCATCTCATAGGGAGGATGGTACTCATTGGAAACCGATGATGACAGCTTCGGGTAAGCTCCTGAATCATCATGTGGGTATTTTGAAGAGGAGGAATGACCACTCTCTTCGTGAGGTCTTTTAGGTGCACCGCTCATGCTCAAGTTCCTACAATGTTATGTACCCTACTTGGTCTGAAAAACAAAAATGATAACAGCAGCAGCTTCTCTTGTCCTTCTTATAACTGGAGCAATGGATGTTGCAAACTGCATAAACAGGTGTGGAAACAAACATTTGAAAGTGAACACATCTAATTTGTAGCCCAATGCATTCAGACTGCAAAGATATTATTATTCACAGAACCCAGACAACGAGAACTGTAAACTACGCACCTCACATAGAGGTAATAAGTGAGAAATCACTAAAATTTAGTCCATAGTTGCCTAAATCGCTCACCCCCTACGAATTTCGATCTGGATCGAGCGTACTCACGGTCCGGTATCGATCTGGAACGAAAGATTTAACGACTCAGTTCCAGAGGAGAGAACAGTACCTGAAAGACGACGTCGCTGCTACAGAAGAGTACCTAACCGCCGACAGCACACGAGCAATCGAGGGCACATGAGGGAGAGTGCTATAGCTGATGAGCCCACGTTTGATTCTTGGTCTCTTGGCATAAGGGGAAGGAAGACATAGGGTTCGGAGAGGATTTTTTTGGACGACGAGATTCGAAGAGGTGGGATGGGTAATAAATGGATAGTTGTTCTATAATAAGGTCCATATTTATATGGTCTTCAAGTGACATAGTTTTAGCCGTTGGATTATTTTATGTTGTCAAATTCTTTCACCGTCAAACGCACCTTTTGAAATATGTGTTGTTATGTGTAAGAATAGAATTTTGCGATAAATGGATAGCGTAGAATTTTGCAATAAATGAATAGGCGTAAGAGTAGTTCCGGCGTACAGACTAGCCCAAGCAAAAGGCCTCCGGTCTCCAAAAATCAGCTCCAACGGTGACATCCAGTCCGGGTAATTACATTTTTTGTCACTGAATTTTGGCCCTAACTCAAATTTGGTCACCGTAATTTCAACTTTTCCAATTTCAATTGCAGCAGTTAACGAATCCGGTCCAATTCCTCGATTCCATCAGTTAGCTTAATTAAAAAATATTTAATATTTAATATTTAATAAATCAAAACAAAATTATATCTACCTCACTCTTTTCCTATCCCCCCACAGATCGACTGCCTCCTCCCACATGAGAACATCTCAATATCTACTTCTCTCTTATCTCTTCCTCATCAAACACTCCCGGAAAATACACAGTTTGGAGTGCAAAATAATATAATAATTGAGTATATTTAGGTTTTAGCCAAATAATAATAATTTTTGGAAAAAGCCAAAATTTTTTCAAAAAAGACAGAAAAACCTATCAACTTTCAAACCAAAGACAAGCAAATGTAAAGGATTATTTAGGAAATCCAAAAATAAATAAGGGCAATTTTGTCCATTTTAGCTTCTTTTAAAAAATTTCTCTCTCATTTAGTCTTTTCCAAAGTCTCTCTAAAATTTTTTGGGTTCAGTAATAGTCACAATTTCACAAACATCCAGAGTATGAGATTTTGAGTTTATAAAGAAGACCCATGGCAATAATCAACAAAAGTTGTGAGCATAAAGGCCGTGAGAGAGAGATAGAGTAGAACTGCAGTGTGTGGGTGGGAGTTGGTGTGTGGGTGAAGGATGAAGAAGGATGGGGCGGTGGAGATGTTGGGTTTGGGTGGGGTTGGCGACGTTTTGGGGTATTCGGTCGGGATTAATACTTTTTTTATTTTTTTTATTTTTATATTCTTTTAGATATTGTCTATTTTAAGTAGTCTATTTTAAGTTAACTAGCCTCTCCACACACGTCTGTGAGAGATTTTTTTTAAAAAAATTTAAATTTATTTTAGAATTAAAAAAGATAATACGTAGTTGTGTTCTATAAAATATGATCCATTATCATATTTTTCTTTTAATTTTAATTTTTTTAATATGAAAAAATATAAATTTACCATATTATCCTCATTTAATTAATAATTTCAATTCTTAATGTTTCTATTTTTTTGCCTTTTGCTATATATATATATATATATTATTTTAATTTCATATTAAATATTTTTTAAGCAAACTGACAGAATTGAGGAATTGGACTAGACTTGTTAACTGTTGCAACTACAATGACGAAATTAGAAAAATTGAAATCACTATGACCAAATTTGATTTCAACTCCAGTGACCAAAAATATAATTAACACAAGAAAAAAAAAATTAATTTTTTTAAAAAAATATTTATCAAAAAATTCAAATATTTTATACATACTTATCAAATTTTTATTTATTAATCTCATACATATAAATAAAATTAATCCCATGTAAATAGTAATTGACTTTAGGTTGACATGGCAATGGGTGGAAATACACAAAAAAAAATTGCTATGTCATATACTATTCAAGTAAACAGTAAC
>NC_024128.1:21520691-21552837 GCF_000346735.1 Prunus mume
CTTACTTGCCCTTACCGTGCCATGTCAAATAGGTAGAAGTGCTCTAAGGGGAACATACTAGAGGTTGGGTGGGTGGGGTGTGTCAATATAATAAAAGTATTATATCTAATCTAACGGTTGAGAAGAAACTAGTTTAAATATCAATATGTCATCTTTTATTTTACTTTTATTGCAATAAAATACTATTTTCATTATTAAATCTTTTTTTTTTTTTTACGAAGGGATGGAAAACATGAACAAAAAATTGATTTGCATCTAAGATCGTCATCTTCGACGCCAATCATCTTTCTCCTTCACACCTAGTGAATATGATATTATATGAAAACATAAACCTGTCATGAAAATACAATATAGTTGCATAAACCCAAGTCCCGGTTCATAAGCTGGAAAAAAACAAAAAACAAAACAAAAGGCCCTAAATTTGTTTGTAAAAATTTGAAGTTTTCCCAAACTGAGTTCATGAATCATTCAAATCTAACATTTATAAACAAAAAAATTGATCACAAAGGCAGAGAACAACAGAAAAGTGACTTGGTTGTGGGTCCTCGAAATTCAATCACATTAAAGTGTGAAGGGATAGCTTGATGGCTCCGCATTTGGGTCAATAAATTTTCTTTTGTTTCTAAAAAAATTGAATATTTGAATCTAAATCAAGAGATGAAAATAGATAACCAATAAGAATTAGGGTGAATCTTAAACGACACGTGTTCTTGATTTTCGTCTGCAACACCGGAGTTGAAGGTAGTTGTGAATGACAATAGAGGAAGAACTTGTTCTTGGTTTTCTAAGAGAGCGTGTTTTGGTTGGAGTGATTTTTTCTTTTTCAAAGCTTTTGTTTTGTTTAAGTTAAATTAATATTTTGTACACTAAAAGTAATAAAATAATGATTGTAAACACGAATTTTCTGTGACAAATGAGACAAGAACACGTGTACAAAATAATATTTGTATTAATGAAATTTAGGATTACAATCTCTATATGAAATCCTCTTATTCGATCTCCAAAGTGTTTAAAGAAACTTTGTGTTTGATACAAGGGTTGTAGAGACTTGATCTTGATCAAATGGGTAGCACGAAGCTTGTTTGGTGTTTGGATTTTTCTAGGGTGGAGAAACCGACACGTATTTGTTGTGCTTGGTGGCTATTCCAAAGTGAGGCGAAGAATGCAGAGAGTTTTCTGTTTCTTCTGAATGCTTGGTCTGTCTAAGCTCTCCTTCCTTCATCTTAAGGCCTTCTATTTATAGGCTCCTGCAGAATACTTGACCTAAATAGCTTTCCTTCTTTAAGACCTTCCTTTATGGGATTCTGATTTGATTTAAAATCAATTCCAATAATTTGGCAATTTAACCAAATTATCTTCGATTGATTGACTTGATTAATATTTGATTTAAATCAAAGTCAATCACATAAGATTCTTTCCTTTCATTTTGTGTTCACTTTGAACCGTTTGATGCACTTCGTGATATGTCGACGTATGTCACTTTTGACAACTAATCCAATTTTGATGAGTCATACGCCATATGGGCGAATTATAAGGCCCACAATTCAATCCACCGAACCCTAATTATTTTCTTATCTAATGGAACTTATTGCACCAAAATTTCTCTGTTTACAAATTGCCCCCACTTCACGATGCATTGTAGATATGTGGTTGTCACATGTAGGAGGTGCAGCTTGAAGTGTTCCCTTCTTTTTTTTCATTTTTTTTTTTCAATAATTTGGTAGAATCACTCTTCCATCCTGATATTTCCAACGTTGGCTTTGACCAGTGAATTCCTCTTCTATATTTATATATAAAACCATATATATTAGCATATATATTGATCGGTGAATTTTCCCTTTTAGCCACAAAGAATAGGAGACTCTAGCATATATATTAGCCATATTCTTTAGTTATATTTTGGGTATGTAGATTCTCCAATCGGATTGGCAGGATCTTGTGTGGCCTCGTATAAGCAAGTAACTTAGTTTTGCCTTCAATATCCAGGAGAACCAATAAATATCCTATTAAAATCTCCGAGTGCAAGTTACACAATCTTTCCTAAACTGACATCTCCGAGACATGCAAGGAATAGGGAATCCTAGCACTACCAAAAGCCTTGATAGCCTTTGGCTTCTTTAAATTGTGTTGCACTCATGGATATTGAGATTAACCCAATCGAATAGCAAAGACTACTCCTCTTATCAACAAATTTACTTGGATTGTATAGGAGTGAATCTCGTAGCTTTAGACATAACCTTGGTCCAAATAAACAAATCTGACACAACTTCACTACTACAAAAAAGGCAAAAGACGACGGGAATTCACCGTCGTGTATTCGGTTTTCAAACCGTCGTGAAATCAATCGACATCTATTTGGGTGTCAAACTACGACGGCTTTTCACCGTCGTTGTTTATCTGCAACGACGACGGTTTTTAAAGAAAATTGTCGTTGTTTAGAGATAAAGATCATTAATTATATTTCTGGTCTGGACTCCCTCTTCCTTTCATGTTGGGCCTGTGAGGCCCAACTCAGCTTTGTTTGTTCTGATGGGCCTTGGGCTGGATGTGTCAATTTTTGGCCCAAACAATAATAGACGATGGTTTGTATAAAATCGTCATCTTTACATATAATAGACGACGATTTGTATAAAAATCGTCATCTTTACATATAATAGACGACGGTTTGTATTCTTTACATATAATGACGACGGTTTGTATAAAAAACGTCATCTTTACATATAATATACGACGGTTTTTTTACAAAAATCGTCATCTTTACATATAATAGACGACGGTTTTATAAAAGCGCCATCTTTACATATAATAGACGACGGTTTGTATAAAAATCGTCATCTTTACATATAATAGACGACGGTTTTATGAAAGCGGCATCTTTACATATAATAGACGACCTTTTTTTATAAAAATAGTCGTTAATTATCTGTAAAGACCATGATTTATTATAAAAACCGTCGTCTAATAAGTTTCCAAACTGCTACATTTTAGTTCTTTTTTATTTCCTATGATGCTATACAACGATTTTAACTAGAAAACCAACCATAATGCTTTATTAATGAATATATACACTCAAAAATAGTTTCTTTCATAAAACTTGAAGATTCAATAGTTATTACATAGTTAACCAATCTTTATTCTACAACAAACATAATTCCTAACAAGACCTACGTACTCCTAATCCAAGCATTCCTCATCCAAACATACAAATGATGCACAACTGAAGTCTCCTCCATCATCCTTGTAAATAAATCAAAATGACAAAGAGAGGAAAAAAAAAGAAGCTAAGATTATGCAATATATAGAAGGGTATTAAGAGATTAGGTGACTTTCAAATCAAACCTTTCAACCAGCTTTGATTCTCAAATACAGAACATCCCTCTACATCTTATGGATCTGCGAAGACCTCAATCTCTCAATCCTTCATTGATATCGATTTTTTGATGATTTAGTAGAGAGTTTCATGATGGTGTTTTAGAGAGTGCAGGAGGGTTTCAAGGAGGGAGAGATAAGGTTTTCAGAGACGGGGGAAAATCTGAAAATTTGTCGAGCGCGAATTCACTTAAGTAGCATTTTTTTTAGCGTGTTTTAAAAGACGACGCTTGTTAATGAGAGATAAGGTTTTCAAAGACAGGGTGAAAATTTGAAAATTTGTCGAGCGCAAATTCACTTAAGCGCCCATTTTTTAGCGTGTTTTAAAAGACAACGCTTTTTTTAAAAAAAAATTTGTCATCTTTACACATAATAGACGACGGTTTTTTATAAAAAGCGTCATCTTTTCATATAATAGACGACGGTTTTTTATAAACAGCGTCATCTTCACATATAATAGACGACGGTTGTTTTATAAAAAAACGTCATCTTTACATAAAATAGACGACGGTTTTATAAAAAACGTCATCTTTACATATAATAGACGACGGTTTGTATAAAAATCGTCATCTTTACATATAATAATAGACGGCGGTTTTTTTTATAAACAACGTCATCTTTATTTCATAATAGACGACCCTTTTTTAAATAAACCATCATCTTTACATATAATAGACGACACTAGTGGATACCATAAAATTTTATGTTATATTTAACGAAAGTATAAATAAACTCTTAATTGTTAGTGAATATATTGTTTTGATGGCATACGCATTTTAAGAAACTAGTTTCAACATACGTTACACACAACAAATAAACAGGCCTCTAGCCTCATAACCAAACATTTTCTAAAACGTTTCTTTCTTGCTTTTGAACTATGTTGCAAAACCTTACAATCGTAACAAATATTATAACATAAATCAAAGAAGCCTTTTCTCCTTCCAAAATTCAAATCCACACTTAGGACAATACAAGCACAGCTCAAATAGTTTAATTTGCGGATGCACCTAGGTTAAGCCCCAGGCTACTTATGTACCCCTTTATGAGGGATCAAGCCACACGTAGTTCTTATATCGACAATCACAATTTCAGATGATATACAATTATTTAAAGTAAAACCAACGATAAATTTTAGATTCATCTACAACTTCAAATCCGACAAGGCACACACTGAACACATTATAAATTCCTTCCCTTATGTCAATTCATCCCCACAACCATACCCTATCCAAAGCGTATGTTGCTGAACAACACTTTCCAATCCATAACTTAAACATTCATACATGTGTAGAGTACTCACAAAGCACAAATTCAAGAATCTCAACCCGAAACGAATCCACATATATATATATATATATATACACTCACCTCACACCATCATCATGTACTAGGGGAAAACAATCCAATTTGAGGATCGTTTGACTAGACCACATGGAGAAATCCTCAACAACCATGTGGCTAGGGATGAGCAGTCGATCCAGGGGACTGGGCTAACCAGTACGCACAACAGAATCCTCAATATTCGTGTGCCTGTAACAAGTCCTACGTGCATAGACTAACCAGCTATCCATGTATCCAAGTATCCATGTTCACTGTTTCTAAGTATTAGTATTCAATGGGAGGTACATATGATAATACATATCATGTACTGAGGAAAACAATTCAACTCGGGAATCGTTTGGTTGAACCACATGGAGGAATCCTCAACAACTGTGTGGCCAGGGATGAGTCGTCCAACCGAGGGACAAGGCTCACCAGCAAGCACAGCAGAATCATCAATACTCATGAGCCTATGACAAGTCCTACGCGTGCAGACTACCCCTTTAAGACCCCGTCAAGGGTGCCCGGGTTTCGATCACATCCAAACTATAACCCACAGTTTTCTATACCCCTCATCTCCAAAATTATAAGGGGGGGGGGGGGGGGGGGTACATGAGATGGAGTGCCATCGCCAAGATCCTAAATCCACTTTCACAAACTAATATATAATAAAGATAATACTCACAAAATCAAATTTCAAAAACAAATCGTTCCCATATAGCAAATATATATATATATATATAATAACACCCATGCTTCCTTTTTGAAAACCATATTAAGAAAAACATCAAAACTAAATCAGCCCATTCAATTTATTTAATATTCAAATCACTATTCATATATTTAGGAAATATACAACCTCTGAAAAATCCCACAAGACAAGATAATAAAATCCAAAACACCATCTTTAAATTTCCCACAACCAAAGCCCATCAATATATACATACTACTTCTGACATTCTCAAAGATATGGCAATTCAAAGTCTGATAAGCACATAAACTAATGCACCAAACCCACAATTAATAACATACCCAAAGTCACCCTTTATAAATCATACTAATAGCACCACTAATAACAATAATAATAATACGCATTCCCGAAATTCTCATAATCACGTTTTCCAAACGTGTACCCCTAAACTAAGAGCTATGTAAATAAATCCCTGATGCAATCAAGCTAATGCATAGAAATCTCTTTCTTTCTAGTTTAGTAATGAAGATTTGGGAATTTGAACTTGAAATCTATTCCAAAAGACGGGACGGTCTCGAAAGATCCGTGGTAAATGGTTTGGTCAAACTTTCCACTTTTGGTCAACGGGACCTGCGGGCCCACAACCTCCGATTTCTGATCCAAACGTTCCTATGGGTTCAACAAAGTTTACCAAATACGTCCTGTAAGTTTGCTCCAGATTGAGCGGTCGGATCGCTCGTGATCGCACGATAGGACGATTACCGTTTTACTCAAACTTTAAGTCATTGAATCGGAGCATTCGAGGCTTCGATTCATGATCCACGAATTCCTAAACGATCCTAGAAGTACCTATATCAACATGTTTGAAAACAAAGTCGATCAAACGGTCCAAACATATTGCAGATAATGCCTAATATGCGTAAATCCGATCGACTGCCAAACAATAACCAATTTCAAATATGAGAATATTGTCGTGTTCAGGACGACATGGGGATCATTTTAGGACCAAATGGCTCACCCAAACAGTGCCCATGCACCGCCACACGCCCCAGCAACTCGTGGGTACATAGAGTAAATTCCGACGATCAGAAAATTCCCGAAACACCCAACAATACCTATACCTACATAACCAGAACAACGAGTGGAGAAACTTTTATTCGGACTATGGCCAAAAAGTGACAGGAACTTGCCGGAAACAAGAGCCGAAAATAGGCAAAACTTTAAGGGATAAATCGAGTTCCAAAACTCAAAAATCGATCACAATCAACCCAACCATCAGCTAGAACACATTGAGAGGATGAAAAACCATACCTAGATTAAAGAAATTGGTGGGCCAAAATCGCCAGAATGAGCAGTGGAAGTTTTACATAGAAATTGGCCGTATTTTTCAATTTTCCGGCGACAACAGGCTGCAGTTAAGGCGACAGAAGGATGAGGTAGGAAAGGGGAGGCTGGTAGGTTGTTTTGGGGTAGCAAGAATTCCGATTGTGGAGGGGGTAGATGAGTGAGGGGTGTGTGACAGAGGGCGGGGGGGGGGGAAGAGAGATAGAGTTTGAAATCTTTATGGTTGTGCCACTTGGCTTCCGTAGCTCTTAACCTCTTCGTTACAACTCCGATTTGAGCCCACTATATGTCTACAAATTTGTATCAACACAATCTACGTCATAGCACCATTCAATTCCCCAAACTCCTTATGGATTAAAAAGTGACCAAAATTACCCTATCCCCGAGGGCAAAATTATAATTTCATAATTAAATAGATTAAATAATTTAAACGAATAATTAAAATGAGGTCGGGATGTTATAGTGCTCGCTGCTTTGTTCGCCGTGTGCACCAAGCAATACAAAAACTTCTCTACGTTTGATTATGGTTGAATATGTTAAGTAGGGTATACTTATTAAAATTATATTTGTTTCACAATTCAATATATTATTTTTGGTCATTTTATATTAGGATAAATTATTAAATTCTATAAATAGTTTGGTAGTAGAGTGTACTAATTATTTAGCAACACTCTAGTTCTTTCTTGTTTATATTTAAGAAAGGAGACTTTTGATTTAGCTCAAAATGAGTGAAGTATTTATAAAGAATGACAAAATTATATTGTTTGGACAATAATGCCCTTATTCATTTTTATATTGTCTAAGAAGTCTCTTTCTTCTTTTCAGATGATGCCAAGGGAGTTTTGCTTCCTGATTACTATATGGAGCCAAAAAGGTTGGAACTTATACTTCATCTCCATATTGTTTAGGTAAATCTATATTTTTACAGCTCTTATAAAACTATTTTCTAATTTGTCTTTTTGATTTTATTTGACTACATTCTGATCGTAATATATTATATACATGTTGTATTCTTGCTCCTATGGATACATCTAGTTTCCTAGGGTGTTTTTGTCATTCATTCCAAATTCTTTCTCCTATTGGTCTTTTAATTTTTGTATCTAATAAATTAAGATCATCAAGTCTGAAGTATTTTCACTAATATATTGCAAATCCTAAATTTGTAATTGTTCTAAATTTCTTATGGCTCTAATTTGTCCTTGTTCATTTCTACCATCTAAACTATGATGATCTAAAATTCATATTTAATTAATTTAACAAATGCATCTATATTAAAAAATTCTTTTGCTACTTGATGTTTTCCTGGATTCTTAGTTTTCCATACTTGGAAGTAATAAAAAACCATTCCATCTAAAGTATGTTCAAAGTAATCTATCATATCTTTATTTTTACTAAAATCTAACATTAATTATGCATGTACACATCCTTTTTCCCAATTTTGTGGGTCTACATGATCTAAGTTTAGTATATTTCATGCTAAACTAATTGGTTCAATTCCTTTATAAGAGATTCTATTTTTTCTTAGTCCGATTATTTCTTGTTGAAAGCATTCCTACCAGTTTCTTCATTATTTTCTTTATATGGTTCATTAGTTTGCCTAAGATTCTGCTGGTCTGTTCTACATGCACTAACCACAAATGGTCCAGTTGAACTCTATCGATCTTCTGCTGGCATGCATTCTACTTCAATTAACATATTTTGATATTCTTTTTCTCTTAAAATGTGTTATAATCCTATATTTAAAATTAAGTCTTTCATTTCTTTATCTGATAAATCTATGTAATCCTAAATCATAAGTCTTATATTTTTCTTCATTTAAATTATCTATGTCATCTATGAGTTTATCAACTATATTATTAAAATTATGCTCAATCATATTTATTTCTAAATTATCAAATGGCATGTGTATTTCTTCTGCTTCACTTTCTAAGTCTTCTGTACCCTTTATTTGTTTATAATTAGTAAATCTTAAAATTGCCTCACCAATACGATTTTCAAAAATTTGTTCTTTATCAGGTTGTCTATTTTTAGCTACTTGTAAATTGGGTAAAATCCATTCCGTTCCTTCTAAAAAGCTATTATCTACTAGTTTTACCTCTATCATATTAACATGTGTTACCACCAAACGTTTGTACTAAATTTTGAGATTCAAAATTAAATTTATAATTATAGTTGTTTGAAACTTTTCCTACATATATAAGACTAATACTTAAATTTTTTGTACTCATGTTTCATATTATAATTTTTTGTTCTTATGCTAATTTAATATGTTTACTAAATTCTCTAATATTCATGACATAATTAGGAATACATCCTATGACTGCTAGGTTTGTGCTAAGTGCTTGCTGATGGTTATCCCATTTGTCATCATATATGTATACTAATGCTTTAGTTCCTGCTTGTGCTCTTGTGAGTCCAGCTATTTCTATCATAATTGCTCCTATATGGATTTGTTGATAGTGTGATTTTTCAAGATGCTTTATTGCTATGTTACTAAGTAGATTAAGAGTTACCCCTTTTTTATACAGCTAACTTCATGTTGACTAATGCTACTTACAATACTATGTTTCTTTTCAAATCTTCATAATTGGTATAAATTATATTTATTTTTCTGGGATTTTTCAAAACCTTTTCTAAGAAATTCTTGTGCTTATTGCTCACTAGGGTATATATCTTATGTTCTAATTATTTCTTTTCCTTTTTTCCTAAAGAGTTCCATTTACCATTATCAAATGGATTTATTCTACTTTTTCTTTTATGAGGATTATTTCCAAATGTTAAATTTTCTAGTTTATCAACTAATTCTTTGGGTAATGTGGAAGTAGTATATTGTGCACTACTTGATTGATTTCTACTATTTGTTCTTCTAATTGATCTACTTTTCCAGCTAGATTTAAAATTAATTGGATAATTAAATTATTTTGTCTTATAGGGATATTACTACTTACAACAGATGTTGTGAATTTTGTAAGACATTTTGGTTCATCATCTAGTTTACCAACTTCTTTCTAATGCTTTAATATATTTATTATTAATTTTAGAATGTATCATTAAACTAAAAGTATATCTATTTTATTATGTAACTTTTCTACTTGTTCAGTTAGTGTTTTTTGTACTAAGTGACTTTTTTGCACTTCTACTTTTAATTGCTCAACAATTTCTAATGATTGAAGTTCTACTTGTTTTGGCTTGCTATCTATAAGATCTATGAGGTCTTTGATTTATTTCTTACTAAGAAATCTTTGAATATTTTTATTATTGTTTTCTAATTGAGATGTTATATAGTCTAAGTTTTGTCTAATTGTTTTTTAGGGATTTTTCTGGAAATATTCTAATAACTGTTGAATTATTCAATTATGTTTATTATGTTCAAATTTTATATTTTCTGCCTGACTAATTAAAAGGTCAACAATACTATTTTCTAAGGGACTGTTAATGTTGTGTAATAAATGTTTATGTTCTTTTTTAGGAAACTAACAAACTAATATATTATTATCTAAAGTTAATTTTCTCTTTTGTGCTTCACTGATTTCTAAATTAAGGTACTCTATCATATAATTAAAATTTATCTAAGTCTACATTTTTCTTTTAATATGCCTAAATGCTCTTGAAATGCTTCTATGGATTCTTTACAAACTTGTATATGATACTGGTTTCTTATTATGCTATTCTATACTTCTAATTTTCTTCTTGGATAATTACTTACTTCTTGTGATTTTATTAATTCTTCTAGATTCCTAATTTCTACTTGGTATTCAACTTCCTATCTTTTTAATTCTTGTAACGTTTTATTTATTTATTCTAATAGGTGTCCACCAAGGGTCAAACATGCAAAAGTTTCATTGTTTTTAACTAGTGGTTTTGATAATTAACAAAATTTTAACATGTTATAAAGCGTTGGTTTTTTTATCGTTTGTGTTGATTGACTTCTGTCCTCAAGGTACTTTACTGTAAAATTATATTATTGAGGTGCTAAACTAAAGCTCGAATACCATATTTTATGCGGGTCTTAGTCAAGGTTTCTAAAAGCCAAAATAACAACCACAAACCATGCATAGAACATAGAACTGCAAAGATGCCAACTTAAAGGGTTATGGAGCAGAACTCAGAGGTTCCCTTACAAACATCCAGTTATTATTATGGCAATTATCAAACACGACCAAGTGCTCAAACAAAGTATTGATCATCAGTTTAGCAAGATAATAACATAATTATAAAAAAATGTTTTCTTGTTTTGGACGTCTGTTAAGAAAACCAAAAATAAAAGAGAAAAAGACTTACTTAATTGCTTTTGTTGCTAGAATTGTTATGACTAGGTATTAACAATGGTCGGAGGTAGTAATTGTGGTTGAAGTAAGAGCGTGCAATAAGAGAAAGTATATGAACAAATGAAGTTTTATTGATTGAAAGCTAAAGGAGAGTACTGAGATTTTTTCTCAATCCCTCTCTAGAAGAATGTAAAAATTAGATTTCATGAGCATACACCCTCAGAGTGGTTTACCGATAGTATTTACCCAAATAGAGAACAGGAAAGAGCCCTAGAACTTGCATATCTTTAGTGCTAAATAGAAGGGGTTTTTTTGTCTTTCGAAAATATTTTGGGTTTGTTTGCGAGCTGGCCGTTTGTTTCGGGTTTTTCACTAGATTCCTCATTTAAGAAGAGCCATGACAATAAAAAGAAAAAGAGAAAAACAAAGAAATAAAGGGAAAAAATGGGACGGAGCATATCAAGGTCGCCATCCTACAGCAGAGGGAGAAGCCGTAGAGATCGAAGCCGCTCACCCTACTCCAGGTCAGTTCTCAAATTTCCCATTTTTAAATATCTGCAATTTTTTGAATGAATTGGGTTGAATTGTATTAAATTAAATTTGGTTGTTCGCAATTCGCAATGTTGTTGGGAAACATAGAAGAAATCGTTCGAGTGGCTCCCCACGTCGCCGGAGAAGTCGTTCGCCAAGTTACAGGCGGCGCAAGAGTCGTTCGCCGACACCCAGACGACATAGACGACACAGAAGTAGGAGTAGGAGTAGAAGTAGCTCTTTGTCTCCTCCTCCTTTACCCAAGTCTCCAGGGCCCCGTCTAACCTCAACTGAACGCAAAAATGGTGCTGATAAACTCAAGAAAGAGGAGGAAGAAAAAATCAGGTAACTTTTATCAACTGCCCAGCATTTTATAATCCATAAACAATTGCTAGTGTCTTAGTGACTGGTGAGGCATGCTTTCTGTGGTAGTGTATAATATATGAGGATGATCATGTTACAATGATTTGATTGGAATTTTTGTTTGCTGCTCACATTTTTCTTCTATAGTCTGTTTATTATCCATTCTGAATGTGCCATTATCTGTCAGGCGTCAACAGGAGGCAGAACTCAAACGGTTAGAAGAAGAGACTGCAATGAGACTTGAGGAAGCGATTCGGAAGAATGTGGAGGAGAGGTTGTCTTCTAATGAAGTCAAGTTAGAAATCGAGAGGCGTATAGAAGAAGGTCAGAAGAAATTGTTTGATGATGTTAAAGCCCAACTTGAAAAAGAAAAGGAAGCTGCTCTTGTTGAAGCAAGACGGAAAGAAGTAAGCAACTTGGCTTCTGACCATTATCTTATCCCTTTCATCTGGGTCGATATATGAACACGAAATGAAGTCAAGTGAATGTGTGTATTGCAATATTTGTTTGAGGTTTGATCACTGGTTGAATTTTTTATTGAGTTAGTCACATTAGTAGTCTTTTTGTTTTGTTTTGTTTTGTTTTTTTCTCAATTGAGGAAATAGAGGAAAGGAAGATGTGAAAGAGTTGAGAGGGTGGAGAAATGCGAAACAAAATTAAAACAAAAACCAATTTAAAACTGGTCTTTGTTTTTAATGAAGGAACAAATGTGCTTCACTAGAACATGAAAAAAGAAGATTATGAAGACCAAATTGCACATGCTACCAAAGATGGTTGACAAATATGAATTTATTAATCAAGATGGCTGTTCAGGTCAATAATCAACTGCCTATGATGAGCCCCATGCTACAAGTACGTGTGGCATTCCATCTTAGCTTTGGTAATTTTTGCCCTGGAATAGTGACTGTTTAATGAGTAAACTGGGTTAAATATCATCGGCGACATCGTCAATGCTGTCGTGTTCTCTCAGTTAGGTTGCCTGTAGTTGAATCAATCACTGTTTCTCTACCTTTTGTTGTCATAGCTGAAGATTTCTTGTGCTGTGCATGTGATTAAACTATGCACGCTTACTTATACATACATGCACTCATATATATATATATATTTACATTTTATGTTATCATTTTTGTGATCTATATGATCCTTTGATATGGTTCCCTACGTCACTTAGGAACAAGCTCGGAAAGAGAGAGAAGAGCTTGATAAGATGCTGGAGGAGAATCGGAGGAGGGTGGAAGAGGCTCAGAGAAGAGAAGCTTTGGAACAGCAGAGCAAAGAAGAGGAACGGTATCGAGAGTTGGAGCTGATTCAGAGACAGAAAGAAGAGGCTGCAAGGAGAAAAAAGCAGGAAGAGGAAGAAGAACATGCAAAACTGATGAAGTTGTCAAGTAAGAACAAATCTCGGCCAAAGTCTTTTGGTATTGGTTTATAATGGTGATATGTGTCACTGTTTTCATAGTGTTCCCGTAGGCTTTTGACTGGAAGTCTGATTGACAAATATCAGTGTGATATATTGTTTTCTACTGCATAGCATTGTTTCTCTCTTTGATTGCTTCAGGATATGAAGGCCCTCAAATTGTTCAGTTGTTGACATTCTTGATTGGGTTAAGGTACTAGGACATTGAACTGATTTCTATAATTTGGATGTCTTTAAAGAAATACCTTCGTGATGGTTCTTGTTCTTGGTTATTGTTTCCTTATTAGAGAACTTACAATGGTAAATAAATCTGTGAAACAATCCACCATAATGTGTGCAATCCATGAGTCTTCAGTAAACAGTTTATGCAGGACAATGTGGGAATTTAAAGGACGCAGAAGAGAGAATTATGATTGGGAGAAAGTGAGAGAAAGGGATAGATGAATTCAAAGATAAATAGAAACATGTAAGATTAAAGTTAACAGAGATAGAGAAGGAGTTAATTTAGGGGTGTCAAGCAATTTGAAATGTTTTAAACAGTCGTCGAGAAATCGCCAAGTCGGGTTTTCCTTTTCTTTACCCCTTTTCCACGCACTATTACATAGTCAATTATAATGAACACACCACCTGGGCACATGTATGTGATATGTAGAAGGTAAATCTGTCTGCACTGGTAATATATGATAGAATATACTACTACATAGATGTTTTCTGGTACTGGCATAATGCGGCGACTAATTATCTGCATTTGTTGAGCCAACAATCCCTCATGCCTGCACTGACCATGTCGGTATGTCCTTTCTAGATACCGGCGTTGAGCCAACAATCCCCTCAACTGAGTACAATTTTCGATTTAACGCCAAATTCTAAATCATAGACTGGACCGCTTTTGATTTAACGCCAGATTTTTGGAAAAAAGAAAGAGACATCAAATTGTACTAGTTGATCCAGTTCAGCCAATTTAAATCAGTGGAAATGCCCAACATATATCGGATTACCACGAAAATTCCATGTTCATCATTCAGTGAATTTTCCTGAATGATTTTATTCGAAAGAAGAGCATAATCCATGAACTGAGGTATGATGACCCATAAATTTGGACATGTAACATGAATTTCGAAAGGAATAAAAACCATAAAAATGCAGCCAATTATATCATGCAACCCTTTTTTTCGGTTGTTGGTTGTTGGCTACATCATGTGATTGCAAATATCTTCTTCTTGAAAAGGGAAAATACACAGTATATTCACATCCTACAGTGCATTTAATACATCCATAGCTCACCCACACTTTCCCATCGATGGCAGCCAACCAAATAATCTCTGAAATATAAACGAAGTTCTGTAGAGTTTCTTTGCAAGAAGAAATAATGGATTAATATGCATAAACTATATACATAAAAATTATGTTGTATGAGAACTGTGTGTCCGTGAAGCCCAAATACCAAAGACAAGAAACCAAAAGACGAATAATATTGCCCAGTAGCGAGCAGGTCCATACTTGATTCTGGTGAGCACAAACTGCCACATTTAAAAGCAAAAATATTATTATTGTTTTTATATAGGAAACAAATAGGAGATTATTATGGGGATTTATACATCTCATTGTCATTAGGTCCATACTTAATTCTCGTGACTGCACTCAAATTCATGTGTATAATCAAAATTTCCTCAAAGCTTGTTCATAGAAAAACTTCTCTGAATACATCTCTTTAGTTGAAACAGAATGGAGTAACCAAACTTCCAATCTGCGAACTAATCGTTTTAAAATTAATTAAAAGAGCCACCCACATTTTTGCATCCCAGCAATTGCTGGCTTGGTCATCTTCTATTTCAAGGTACTAAAATTTATACAGATCAATTCTATGTGAAACACAATAAGATAAAGAATACGGGATGGAGATGAAACAACATAAACCAATATCCCACCCGCCAACCATCTCCCCTCACGCAAAAGATAAAATAACTATCACAGTCTACTTACAGTTTCAGAGAACAGAACAAAGGTGCAGCATATCTTGGGCATATTATTTCATTCTTTTCTCTTGAGTAGGTACATAATAGTTTCAGGTTGCCAAAGGAAGTTGGCAAAGTAGTTTTCAGTTTGCTACTGCTAACATTTAGGATATGCATTTATGCATGCGTGCATACAAAATAAAATCCAAAGAGAAAATCATTATCAATCAACAGGTCATCTGCAATCCTATCTATGTAAACTAAAGGGCATCCAGACACATGCACACAAATTGCAGCTAGCTTGATTATAGCCTTTTATATTTTATGAGTTTACTGTGAAAATCAAATTTGTGATTTTCTTTATTTTATAGTGGTGCGGTTCAATTAAGGAGAGTACTTTACCAAGAAAGCATTTTTATATTTATCTTACTCAAATTTGTGAATATATTTTTTTTAGGCTCAATTATCAATGTGCCCACTGTGCTTCACTGAAAATCTCACTTTGCCCCCTACACTTCAAACTGAGTCAATATGCCCCCTATGCTTTATTTTTGCTTCCCCCGTTACCTCATTCCGTTAGTTTGGTCACTAAAATCGTTAACTTGCTGACGTGGTATGGTTATTTTAGTAATTTTAACTATTAAAAATTCTCAAAATTTTAAAACAGTTTAAAAACATTTTAATAATAAAATAAATTAGAAAAGAGGGAAAATATATATCCCCCAGCACCCGAATAGACCCCCACCACCACAACCCAACCCTTACCCATCGCCAACAACCACCCCCAACCCATGCTTACCATTCCCTCCCCATCTTGCCATCCTGATTTCTCCTCCGCCATGGCAAAAAAAATAAAAAACAAAATAAAGTTCTTCAATATGAGTTTACTGTTTGTAAACTCCAATCGCATAACCATCATGGCTGCACAGAGAATATGTGAAAATGACAAGCATGAAATCAAATCAAACCCAGTTGGAGAAGATAAGAGAAGTTCTTGTGCCTTGGGGTTTTAGCATTCGGGTAATTTGTTGGGATGGCTACGGCTTGGAGCAGATTGGATTTGTGAGGTTGGGTGTGGATTTGGGGTGTCAGCTCGGGGTGAGTATGGCTGGGGGTTGGGATTGATTGTTATTAATGGTTTGGGGTGGGTGCGTCACCTGGGTGGGGGTATCATATGAGTGGTGGCCATAGGTTGGGGGCAGCTGGTGGCGGTGGGGAAGGGTTGGGTTGTTGTGGTGGTGGGGCTATTCGGGTGCTAGGGGCTTTAAATTTTTTTTTTTTTTTCAAAAAGAACTTTCTAATTATTAAAATGTTTTAAACAGTTTTTTTAAATTTAATTTAAAATTTGAAAATTTTTAATTGCTAAAATAGCTAAAATACTCATGCCACGTAAGCAAGTTAACAGTTTTACTGACCAAACTGACGGAAGGGGGTAATGGGGGACACAAAAATAAAGCACATGGGGCATATTGACTCAGTTTGAAGCGTAGGGGGGCAAAGTGAGATTTTCGGCGACGCACTGGGGGCACATCGACAATTAAGCCTTTTTTATATATAAAATTTTATATAAATGTCTCAACCAACTCTCCCACACCCTTAGCTTACGGTATCAAATGCAGAATGAGTTAGAGAGTTGAAATAGGGTTATTTTAATTGAGTTTCCTATACTATTTGTTAGCTTCTAGTTCTTATTACTTTCCTGTTTCTACCAAAATTAGGTCATTATAAATGGATGCTTTGTAATTCAATTGAGGCAGACTTAAATGACTGAAAAACAGATTTTCTCCTTAAGTATCTCTCTCTGTGTCTTCTCTTCTAAGATCTATAAGTTCTGTTTCTAATTCTCTCCTTGTTCTGTCAATTTATTCCTCTTCTCTTGAACCTAATTCCTTTTATCTTCTAAGATCCTTTCTCGTTAGTTGTTCTACATCAGTATCTCCGTGAATATCCATTAATTAATAAAATCATATATACTGGAAAACATTGAATAAACCCAACCATATTAAATCCTGATGTAGCCATAGATGAGCCAATGAAAATCAATCAGATACAATTTACGCATGATAAATGAAGGAGAGATATAAGTTACTTACAAAGCGGAAGAAAACCACTACTGTTAAAGCACAAATTCCTCCCAGGAGAATATGAAGACCGCTTTTGGCAGTTTTCTGCACACCCAACTAGAGTTCATCAGAAAATATAGGACAGAAATGTGTAGCATAACTTGATGTGAAAAAAAAAAAAGGCCTCAATAGACAAATATCAGGATGTTGATTGAAATCCCATGCTTTGATTCGAGATGAAGACAAGAACTTTATCTTCACATGTCCAAAATGTGAATGACCTACGAAACACTTTGATTATTAAATATTTGGTAAAAGGGTTGGCATGTTGATGTTGTCTGCTTTCAAAAATTAAGGTGAGTACATCTTTTGTCCTTTCATACAGAGTTTATAGGAAAGTTGTTTTCCTGAATTACATGTCAGGTATTGGCAAGCAAGGGCCCTTTACTTCATTGGGTATGAGGATGTTTAGGAAGGTGAAGGACATGAGAGTAGGTTATCAATCTAATGTATACTTCAATGTTTGGATGGTTGGGTTTCTTTATACGTTCTGTCTAGGGAAATATGTTATGAAGCTTGGGGGATGCGAGGGGATATTTGGTGATCAGATTTCAGTAAAAAAATTTGGGAATTTCGTGGAGTTCAGCGCTCTGATGTATGTGCTGCTAGTGGGAGTTGATTACACAAGGTCCAATAATCAAGAGTTACTGTCAATGTTAAGAGTGCATCCTTTATTTTCTATGGACAAGGAGCCCTTCCCAGATGTTCCGATAAGCTTGCTTCCAACAACCATTTCAAATCACTGGCCACACACTTGTTAGATTGTAGGGGCTTACACAAGGGTAAGGCACAATTTAATTTGATTGAATATGTGAATTAACTCTTAAGGTTTTGTGGAGAGATCAGAGGTTCACAGAGGGGTTATAATTTTGTGCTTTAACCATGTCTTTGTTTTCGAAAACAAGCTTCAAGCTCTCAAAAGGACTTGAAATAGTGGAACAAGCAGGTGTTAGGTGACAAGGAGGTGGTTGGACTTCTTAATCTAGATGATGGGTCATCGAAGGAGACGGAAAGGAAAAAAGAACCAGAAAAGAAAAGATGGAGTGCATGGGGATCATAGCAAAGATCCATTTTTAGCATCAAAAGGCATGCATACTGTCGCAGAAGAAAAGTGATGGGAGTACTATGGGAATACTAAATCTTTCTCCTTCTGGTCCCTCACATGCAATTTGGAAGGTCAGTCAGTGCATGTTTGTGAAAAGTTTTGAATTTTACCAGCATGTAAAGATAAGTCAATAGACATAAATTAAGTTTCCCCAGGATGTTGAAGAAATATTTTCCAATCTGTACCCTTTTTTTAATAAGCTGAATGACACCAATTTTGACATACCTTCCCAACACGAGGAGCGATAAGCCATGCAAGAGTAACAGTAAGCAGCCCTGTAGCAAGCAGAATCCCGGTACCTTCCACAGCCCACTTGGTTGCAGGATTTTCAGCAGGGGCAACAACAGTATTCTGAGGTTGTTCTGATACAGCTTGTGAAATTGAAACAGAATTGGTACTTGTACTGTTATTATTGTTACTATTATTATGCGGGGTAAACCATAGTGAAATCTCACTCAGTCGTTGCCTTCTGATAGCAGCTACAGCATCAGGATCTATACCTGTACTTGTGTTAACCTGTGTGGCATCCGGTTCTCCCCTAGCTGTTCTTTCCCTCAATATTTCATACTCCTTCAAGGAAATCATAACCTTTTTGAAGTCTGAAATTCTGATATTTTTTGCAAGACGTCCACAGATTTCACAAACAGTGGACCCATGGTTGATAAACCATTTGAGTGCACACGCGTAGTGTACCAAAGCAAGGTCATTTTTGCAAGAGCAACCAAGCTCAACTAATGTGTCTTCATGGTGACATGAACCTGTCTCTAAATCAGCACCACAAATGAAAACCTCTCCATCAGGGCTTATAAACTCCAAAAACCCAGATTCTTTTCCAGCATTTTTCTTGACATGCATATCACCTTCAGCATCTTTAAGGGCTACCCTGCTATCGGGCTTTACTTGCCCATGGCTTATACATGTTTCTTGTATAGGAGGAGTGATACCCAAAAACTCTAACGCTGCATCTCCCCTTTTGTCAGATTCAGCACATTGGCACACGCGACAAGTTGATAAGCCGGCCTCATTGTCAAGACTATGGCGTGAGTGAGTACCTAAAGAATCACTCTGTCCAGGTGAGTCACCTTCCTCACTAGCTCCGATGCTAGCTTCCGATAAGTTTTCCTTACCCATCAAGTCAGTTGGCTTTTAGTTCAAGAGTGCAGTTTGTGCTTTGAGTTATTGCACCACTTTACTTTGGTATAGTTCCGACATCCAAGCTAATGAGGTCATTTCATCCATTGTGCAACTATACGAAACGTAAGACAAGAACTACCATTCCAATAGGAAAATGGCAGCTAATAAAGGCTTTTGTTCCAGCTGTAAAAGGAAGTTAACCCTCCAAGCATAATACAATGCCTTGGTGTCAGAGAAGAGGCTGGTAAAGACACCCGATGAAGACAAAAACATCCAACTTCATATCTCATTCATTGTAGCTTCTGATGATACTTTAAGCTAATTATTGCTCCAATGTAGAGTCATTGTAGACCCTGTTATTGTTAGATCCACTGACATGCAAAAAAAGCAGCACCATGAGAAAACAAAACAAAATAAAAGCATGCTATCATAATAACTGCAAATCCACTTAAATTTTCTTTGGTCGAAAAATCTACTTAATGGAGCGTCAACTTAACAAGCACATACAAAATCAAAATCATAACATATAAGGAAAGAAAAAACAAAACAAAAACATGTAAGTAACCAATAACACAATTTCAAATGTGCTTGTAAAAATGCGGACCATTCTAAAATAAAAATCATGTTGACTAAATGCACAGCAACTGACTTGCATATCATTTTACACTTTTATGAATTTGAAGTCAAAACTACCCTTTGGAAAACTTCGAAAACCCCAAAAGAACAATAATCTGCATACAAATATTAAAATAGAGCAAGTTCATTTAAAAAAAAAATGGACAGCTTTAAAAACGAGTCTGTAAAATTTATTAAAAAAATAAAATCAGCAGCACCTACGTTCCTTCTACTGTTCTATATCACCAGCCAACTCCCTCTCCACCCAATTTTCCTCCCCACAAATGGGTGAAGCTGAGAAAGGTTCAGTACTAAAGGTAGAAGCTTAAGAGTCTTTGTATGCATCTTCTATAATTCTTTTTCTTTCTAGAAACTATAATTCTTTTTCTTTCTAGAAACTATTTCCATTCTTCTTATGCCTTTTCTCTTGTGTAATGGTTTTTCTTTCTCTCATTCCATACTTCCAATTATTTTAGAGTATAGAAGAAGCATGTCTAGATCCAAAAAAACAAAATGAAGCGCTAGTTAATAGATTTAAAAAGGCATCAAGGTAATAGATTTAGCATTTCATCAAACACCTGATATTCAGTTTAAATGTTGTGAACTGGCACAACAGATCTTGTATAGCCACGATAGTGGGCTTCATCAATTAGGAATTCTAATCATAAAGGAATCTGAATACCATGTTCATAAAACCTTCTTTGATTGGGAAAGCAAATCCAATTGAGAATAGGATTCATATCCTCCAAGACTATTAGTGTTTTTTTTTTTTAAAAGAAAAAAGAAACAAAATTTTATTGCATATAGCAATAAAATACAGAGCTGGTCAAGAACACCACAAAAAGAAGGCATAAGCTTACGAAACTCATGATGGACTGGAAAACCCAACACTGTTATAGTTGTAAGGTGATCAATTTCTTAACTAGATACCTTACCTCAATTTATCATAAAGAACCACATTTTCAACAAGGAGAGAGGAAAACTACAAAACAATGGACAAGACATCCACCGAGTAAAGAACTAGAGAACTCTGAAACAAAACCAACAACAGCTGCACTACAAATTGAAAAAAATGCAAAAAGGAATTATCCTTAAATGTTATATGCTAAGTAAGTGCACTATGAAAAGTCAGCTTAGAAGACGCAGTAAGGAACAGAATGATATACGAAATTAGGCAATAAATAGAACAGATAAACAAAGGGAAGTGCTGATTTATGAAGAAACCACCTTTTTCAGAAAATCCACAGCCTTGTCACAATTTGAGTTAAACATGTGAATACATAGTTTTCCCCTTCACCCTCCAAACAAATTCATAACCCAACATACCAACCCAAATCCCTCACTCAGAAATTAGCACAACCAGAAGATCCATTAAATCTCACAATCTATTAAAAATCATACCCATATTATCAGAAATTAGAAACCTACGAACAGAACAACAGCACAAGACTACAACTATGTATAAGTCGCAAAAATAATCATGTATAGAAATCAATAAGAAAAAACGATGAAACGATACTTACATTGCCATAAGTGTGAAAGAAAAGCTTGCCTCTTTCAATTTTGTTATTCTGCTGCCACAGTACACTGAAGAAGCGGAACACAGAAATTAGTGCATATACATATGTGCGTTCGTGTGTGCTTGCGTTCAAGTCTTGAGGAAGAGCAATAGAGAGCGAAAAAGGAGCTGAATTTAGGTGTACCAGAAGCGACTAATGAAGTAGTAGCTGAGTTGCGAAGATTGAGAAGGAACAGCGAGAAGAGGAGAGATAAGGGGCAAGGATTTGGGATTGAGAAAACGAAATGCGAGAGTAAAAGGTAGGAAGATGCAGCCGTCGGAGAAGTGAGGTGAGGAAGAAGAAGCCGTCGGAAAAAGGAGAGGTAAGAGAGATGAGATCGTAGGAGATGGAGGGAGAGGCAGGTACTAGATACGTTTGGAGAAGTCCCTTGAGTCATGTTATTACGTGTATTTATTTAGTATCCACATGTCATCCACGGGATCCATATTTTTAATTCTCTAAATTAAATAAAAAAAACCACCCTAAAACTTACCCCCAGTAGAGTAGGTTGCACCAAGCCCAGCCCGACCCGACCCGACAGTGCCCTATCTTGCAGGTTGCAGCAGCAACCGCTATTTCCAGGGTCCAGCCTCCTCTCTTCTGTTTCTTCTTGTTTCTCCGTCAATAGTCTCCATACTCCACGGGACCTGGTGAGCTCCTAGCCTCCTCGTGTTGTCATTTAATTTCTGATTGTGTTCCTAACTTCATATTTAGGGATTCAGCTAAGCTAGAATTTAGGGATTTCGGGATTCACATAATTTGATTTGATAACACTCTTGTGTTGTTTACTGATAATAAAAAAAAACGAGTTTATTGTATTTTGGGATATTGTAGGCTTGGCTTGGGTTTCTCGTGGGAAGTCATTATGTGTGATGATGTAAATGATGGTTGGTGGATTATCGACTAAGCTGTTGAACATATGCATAGCTTCATTTTGTAAAGTCCGGCTATTGGAGAAAGCAGAAGCCATTGTAATCGACGGTATAAGATTAGGGGTGATTCCAGATGTGGTAACTTACAATACTTTGGTTAGTGCATATTCTCGGTTTGTTAGCTTAGATGCAGCTTATTCTGTTATTCATAGAATGAAAGAAGCTGGGATAAGTCCAAATGTCATTACTTACAATTCTTTGATGTCCGGGGCGACCCAGAATTGCTTACTGTCACGATCCCTGGATTTGTTTGAGGAAATGTTACTAGCAGGCATACATCCTAATTTATGGAGCTACAACATTCTGATGCATTGTTTCTTTAAATTAGGAAAACCTGATGAAGCCAACAGAGTATTTCAGGATATTTTACTTAGCAATCTTCCTCCCCACCCAGCTACGCTTAACATAATGATTAATGGCCTTTGTAACAATGGATACACCGATAATGCCCTTATGTTATATAGGAATTTGCGACGCCATGGATTTGTTCCCCAATTGGTGACATACAATATTCTTATCAACTGGCTATGCAAGACACGCAGGTTGAGACAAGCAAGGAGAATTCTAAAGGAACTTGGGGACTCAGGCCATGAGCCAAATCTCATAACCTACACTACTGTTATGAAATGCTGCTTTAGGTCCAACAAGTATGACAAAGGGCTTGAGATTATGTCAGTTATGATGGGTAAAGGGTATACTTTTGATGGCTATGCATACTGCACAGTCGTTGCTGCTTTGGTTAAGACTGGGAGGGTAGAAGAGGCAAATGCTTGCATGGAACAGACAATAAGGAACGGCATTGAACTTGATTTAGTAGCTTACAACACCTTACTCAATATGTATTGTAGAGAAGGTAAGTTTGAAGCTGCCTATAAGCTGTTGGATGAAATGGAGAATGGAGGTCTGCTGTGTGACAAGTATACCCACACAATTATAATTGATGGATTGTGTAAGGCCGGTAATATTAGCGGGGCTCAAAAACATTTACATTATATGAAAATGATGGGCTTCCATGAAAACTTGGTTGCCCTCAACTGCATGATTGATGGCTTATGTAAAGCTGGTCAAATCGATCGTGCAATGGAATTGTACAAATCAATGGAGACTAAAGATTCATTTACCTACACCTCCTTGGTGCACAATCTTTGCAAGGCTGGAAGGTTTCGATTGGCATCCAAGCTTATGATGAAATGTTTAAGACATGGGAAGAAAATACCCAAGGCTACCCAACGGGCTGTCTTTGATGGTCTTTATAGTTCAGGGTTTACAGACGAAGCAAGGAAGCTTTGGTGGAAAATTCGAGTGGCTCGAATATTGCATTAGAAACCGGCTATGCTTTAGGTGCTGAAAATGACATAACCTAGAGAACTATCCTAGTTGGATTGGCATATTGGTCAGCACCATGAAAGAGCCCCCCTTTAGCCATATTATGTAAACACAGTTTTTTTGGGCTGTTAAGCCTGCTCTACCAAGCAGAGATTATTAATATTGAAGTGTAATGTTGAATCTGAATGAAAGTTGACTAACTAGCCTGCAACTGCCTTGCATTGCTAGACTGAAAGTGGTTCTGCCTATGTGTATGATGGGAAGACACTACTTGTAATAAACAAACAACTTGCCATATTCATGTATGACTGGACAAGTCCAGAAACATTTTCTCAAAGTCAACTGTCAGCCACACTGGTTTCCTCAGTTGATGGGCTCAATGTGAGTTTCTGTTCTTATTCCAACTGATTTAATAGATTTCCCTTTTTCTATTTTGTGATAGTGTTAATGTATTTCTTTGCGTCGTTAAACGAACTGATGCTCTTGGAATGTTACTGAAAGAACATCTGTTTTTTTTTTCTCTTCGTCTTTTTCATATTCTGGAAACAAATTTTGAAATCTATCTGTTACTTTTTTGGCAGGGTAACTGGTTAGCATTATTAAGAACAGTTTGGATAAAACTCTGGACAACTACTCCTGAGAGGTAAACTTGTGTAATGCAGCCTACTTTTCAAGTGAGTATTTTGACATGAAATTTGGATAAATTGGTTTCTCAAATACATTCATGGTTGCATGAGAGAGAATGATAGAGCTTTCATCACCCAAAAGGGAAAAAGGATGGTTAACTTTACTTCCTAAAAGTTAAGGATTGCAAACTTGTGCATTTTCTATTTTAAAAACAATTCCGAGGAAATCCATGATTCTCTTTGCTATTTGTTGCTCTGTTCCTTAACTTAATACTGGAATGATGTTTTGGCAATCCTTTTGGGGCAAGATCTGAGTGATAATGTTTTCAAATAATATTCTTTGAAAGAAAAGTATATCCAAAATTTTACCAAAAAAACGTTCATCGGTTACTTTATTTATATATGTCTTCCTATATCTTCTCTCTACCAGACTGTCTTTTGTCAACTTATTCAACTGCGTTGATAGAGAAGTGTTAAATTCAAATAGTTGATGTTGTTCTTGTCATTTAAAAGTTTTATGTTTGCTGGGTTTCTGTTATTGTGTATTTGTGTGCGTGTGCGCTTATACACTGCAGAAAGAGAAGGGCTGACTATATAAATAGTTTTCAAACAGATTGAAGCTGAGATGCGCAGATGCAAAGACAGAAGTTGGATAATGTTCACGGAGATTCAGATGTTAAGCTCAGAGGTTCAAACCACATGTGTTATTATCCAGATCCAGTGGTCCAAACCAAAAATGGTCACAGGGTAGGTAGAAAGAAAAAAAATAAAAAATAAAAAAGAGATGGAAATATGGATTGCTGTTTAGCAGAAGAAGCAGGGGTGCCCTTCTGTGGTATTCATGATGTTTTTAGGTCGTCCGGTCGATTTATTTATTTATTTCATCATTAAAGTAAAAAGGTTTTTCGCAAGCTGCATTGGATGTTATCCTGATAACAATTATTGATGAAAAAAACTAAACCTTGAATGAAAATGCAAGAGAGGAGGGATTAGTATGACACTTCTCTTTATAATGTCTAGTATGAGACTTGTCTTTATATAGCAGAGTAAGGATTAGGATTCTTCGACATCGGATAAGATTAGAGTGAGTCGTAAAGCATACCGTCAATTAGGAGCTGGCTTGGACTTCTAGTAGCTCAGGCTTCTGTAGAGTCTATTCTATAATACTGAAGTTGGAACTTGATCATCTTGTTGTTTGCCGCTCTGCTGCTGATGTTGGTTAGCTGGGCATCAAGCATCCTAATTGAAGATTCAATTTGCTGATATGGATTGCGTTTCAACCAGAACCCTGTCTACTACAGCCCAATAGTTTCCTCATGATTGAATTTAATTCTTTATTGTTATATGAACCCTCATTTGAAATTCGGCTGGCATATAGCGATCAGTTAGCGTACAGACTACCTAGTTTGTAGTCTGTATCGCTAGCTGATCCGTTTTTCCTTTTGTTTTTAATTTTTTGCCCGTTTAATAAGAGATTGATTTGTATTTGAAACGACAAACATTTTTTTCTCAGGTGTGACCTATTAGTTTCCAATATGGTCAGTGAAAAGTATCATATGCATTAACATTTATTTACTTCATACGATGGAAAAGGAGAATCAAATTCGTATCGAATTCTTAGAGTTTACATAATTAAATAGATACTTAGCACAATTCGTATCGAATTCTTAAACTAATAAAAAATTTACTTTTTAAATTATTTTTAAAAATTAAAACATATTAAAATTAAAATAAAAACCCTACCCAGATTCTCTCTCCCTCTCTCTCTCTCTCCCGATTTCTTCCCCCTTCCTCTTAATTTCTATCCCCCAGTTTTCTACAAATGGACACGGGAAGGGATCAAGGAGTTTTGGTAAGAGGATGAACAAGACCCACACCCTCTGCGTGAGGTGTGGACGTCGCAGCTTCCACTTGCAGAAGAGTCGCTGCTCGGCTTGTGCTTTCTCTATGAATTCTTCTTTGCAAGAGACATCCCAGCCTTGCTGGGATCTCCAGATCGAATAATTGGTTTACAAGACGCTCTTAGGGAGTCTTGTCTTCTCGGATTCCAGCTTTTTTCTTTTCTTATAAAAAGCTTTGGAACAAAATGACATGCACGATTAGCTTCAATTGAAAGAGCATCTTTCTCCTTCTCCAATAAAGCCATAGATAGATAAAGATCAAAGCTAACAAAAAAACAGTAAGAAGCATGCAGTCAAATGGATTGAAATCAATAATATTCTGCAAATTTCTAGGCAGCCACATGGATGAGCCGGTCTCTCCCTGTTGGCTCTGAAGAGTCAAGAGTGGTATACCTTTGCGGCAGTTACATGTATGTCTTCAAACCACTTTTATTAGACACATAATCTATCTCTATTGGTCATAATATGAATCTGGTAGATGATTTGTTGATGTTCTTTCCATTTTTGTTGGGATTTTTGAATACCCAGAAAATGAAATTTTCATTTTGACGATGATTTTCTAGGAAAATGTTTCCTTTTTATGATTTTTGTTTCTGGGTTTATTTTTATGGCTTTGTGTTGTATTTTGTCGGTATTAAAAATAAAAATAGACAACTGGATGTTAAGGCCATCCGAAGGAAGACCAGTGGAACTGGAAGGATGAGGTATCTGCGCAATGTTCCTCGCAGATTCAAGAGTGGCTTCAGAGAAGAGGAAGCTAAAGAAGAAGGAAGTGAATCGGATCACCCTGTTGTTGTTGGTGAAGGAAGCAGGAACAAGGGGAAGGAATCTGGGGTGGGGGGAAGAAATCTGGGATTGAAGAAATTGGGCGGGGGGAAGAAATCTGTGGGGAAAGAAATTGGGAGGAAGGGGGAAGAAATCAGGAGGGAGAGTTTTTGGGTAGGGTTTTTAATTTTTTTTTAATTTTTAATTTTATATGTTTAATTTTATAAAATAATTTTAAAAGTAAAATTTTTATTAGTTTTTTGTCCATGTAGAACTCCACGTCAATTAAAAATAGGTTCCACAAATGCCACATCAATAATTTAACAGATTTACTAATATTTTAGTTAATGAATGGAGCAAATTGTAGGGTTTTCGCGACGTTGAGTATGTATTGGTAAATATCCTCAAAATCGGGTAAATGACCCTATAAGTTAGAGGGTTTACTGTAGTTTGTCATAAATTCAAACACTGAAATTATTAATTGAAATAAATTTAAGAGATCTAAATTCCCTCGTTTTAGAATTCTATACAATTTTCAATTATTTCGTAAACACTTTTATTTGAACGTTATAATTGGCAACATAACCGGTAGTTTTGTTTTTCAACCAAAAAACCAGTAGTTTTATTTTGTATTTTTTCCAAAGAAAAAATATGCCGTGGCTTAAAATCCAACCAAACTAATGTCACATATTTTTTGGGTAATGATTTCCCCACTCCTATTTTATCCACTTACACTCCTTTTTTAGTTATAAAAAAGGAGTGTAAGTGGATAAAATAGAAGAAATAGGAGTGGGAAAATCACCACTCTATTTTTTTGGGGTCAAACTAATGTCGCATTTACTATGGATGCAATTTGGCATCCATCCAATATAACTTTTTTAAGTATGAAGAAAGGTCAGACGACGCACCTGGTCAACAGAGCACAAATAAAATACAATGGGTTTGGTTGGCCTTCGCTACTATTACTATGTGTTAAAAACGCTGCTCCCAGAATTGGACGACGAAACCCACCATTCACTTATGCAACACCTAGTTTATAAACCCACCAGAACTCTCTCTGATCTTTTTAAAACCGTATGCATATGCAGGCATATAAATAGGACAGTTCACTTGCCCTACCTCCAACTCCTTCTTCTTCTTCTATGATCAGTTCATGCCATCCATTTTCGATAGTTTTTGTTGTTGTTGTTAATCTCCTTGAGACATGGAATTTGAATATTCGGAGCAACCCATGTTGAGCAAGACCCTTAAAGTTCAATCCTCCTCTTCGTATGAGGATTGCAAGCGTTCCGAAATCTCATTCAGAGGTACACTGGAGGAGGTGGAGGAGGAGGAGGCCATGCCGAGGACCGAGTCCGAGGAGGTAAGGCTGTCTTGGCTCCGATCTCAAGTCATTGGCGCAGCTGCTGAATTCGATTCTCCGTTTGGGAAACGAAGACTCACTTATGCCGATCACACTGCCTCCGGACGCTCTCTTCTCTACATCGAAAACTTCATCCTCAACAATGTCCTCCCCTTTTACGGTATACTCTTCTTTCTTTTTGTCTTTTTCGATTCCAATATTGGCTAATACATTGCTAACCGCGTGTTTGAAATGATCTCAACTCAATAATTTCTCATAAGCTTGTTTTGAATAGAACTTGTCCACTAATCGCTCTGCCCCCTAAGTCAACTTAATTAATTATTCAATGTTATATTTTACATGATTTCACTTAGCGAAAAGAGTAGGCTACTTACTTAGTCCGACGATCAATCTGTTATGCGTATAGCAGTGTAACCTAATTACAATTCATCAATCTGTTATGCGTATAGCTGCCTAACCTAATTACAATTCATTTTATTATATTTGTTCATTACAGGGAATACTCACACGTGTGACAGCTACGTTGGAAACCGGACTTCAAAAATGGTGCATGAGGCAGCCAAGTACATCAAAAAATGCTTAGGGGGTGGACCAGAAGAGGCACTCTTGTTTTGCGGCCAAGGCACCACCTCAGCCATTAAAAGGCTCCAAGAGGTGATGGGCATTGCTGTGCCCTCAATCTTGAGAGACAGAGTGATAAATAATCTGAACACAGAAGAAAGGTGGCTGGTTTTTGTTGGGCCCTACGAGCACCATTCGAACCTCCTCTCATGGCGGCAAAGCTTGGCTGAAGTTGTTGAGATTGGTGTAAATGATGATGGCTTGCTGGACTTGGAGGCTCTTAGACTGCAACTTGAGAAATATAAATATGCCAACAGGCCAATTCTGGGTTCCTTCTCAGCTTGCAGCAATGTCACTGGGATTTACTCTGATACAAGAGCCATTGCTCGACTTATTCATCAATATGGGGGCTTTGCCTGCTTTGATTTTGCAGCAAGGTGTGTGTTACTTTCAATTAGTCATCTTCTTTTTTTTCTTCTTTTCTTTATATATACGAGCGATAATATAAAAAGAAGAGGACACTAGAATTGGAAAACACCACCTCAATGTAGGATAGTGACTCTCAACCATTTGAGTTAAAGATCCCATATTAAGTAATAGTCTAGAACAATATATTTATTTAGAGTTTTGTGCACGTCAATCATTAATATATCGTGAATTAACAATTAGAAATGATCTACGTATGCATAGGTACCAAAATTAATTATCAATACCAGATCTCATATGAATTTAATGGTCAAGAATAATCAACACATACGTGAACGACCGACCTTAGCATATCTGATTTAGGTATGCGCATGACTACTGCTGCTTGAATTTTTTATTAATTAGTTAGGCATATACGTAGCTGTCTTTTATTGCGTACTCTGCTTGGTTAGTTGTTGTAGATGCACCTTGAATTAATTGAATTGAATTTTTAAATCTTTGTTGTTGTATAAATACAGTGGGCCGTATGTGGAAATTGAGATGAGGTGTGGAGAGATGGACAGCTACGATGGTGTTTTCCTGAGCCCACACAAGTTTCTTGGTGGGCCAGGAAGCCCAGGCATCCTTATCATGAGCAAGGCTCTGTATCAGCTCGGATCTTTCCCTCCATCAACTTGCGGAGGTGGAACTGTTGCTTATGTCAATGGCTTCTGCGATAAGGTAGGCCTTCAATACTTTTGGTGTTTTGTTCATCACCATGAATTGTACTGATTGTTGGTATGAGTCTTCAGTGCGGGCGGATTGCCAACCAAAATTCTAATTACCTTTTGAATAAAATTATAATTATTTAAAATAAAAATTTCAATATAATAATAAAGGTTAATGTTTCGAAGTAAATAAATAAGCTATAAGTACTTGAAACATCAACCACCCTTCTCTCCTGCCTATCCCAGTCGCCACTCCAACCGACCACCGTCCCTCTCCAGCAGCCGGCGATCGGAGCATCCCCCATCCCTAGATCTTCCCCATGCCTCTACCCCTCCCCTCCCGTAATTGAATATCCTATATTATGTATATTTATCACATTTGGTGGGTCGAACTGGACTGAATTATTTCAATTAAATTGACAAGTACCATGGATGATATTTGGTATAATGAGATTAAACTTATTAAATTGGATAACTGTCTAATATATTGTGTCTTACAATTCCTATCTTGAGAGGTAAAACTCATAAGGACTGATTTGTATTCAACTCCAATTCAATTTTAGTCGAGTCACTTCATAAAATATAAATACCATAATACATCGATATTATAACAAGTTACAATGAAACTGTCACACTCATAAATATCTTTGCATGGAGGGATGATCTGGAGAAAACTGGACACCCATAAGCTTGACATTGGCTACCCAACCCAATACACCAAGATATGTTCCTTCATTCATGACACAAACCAGCTAACATCTATGTCGGTACGATCAAAACTGGTCAACAAACCCAAGTGAAACACTTGAGGAAACAAATATGAGTTCACATTAATTATGTCGTTGTCACATCCCTACATGCTATAATGAAAAGAAGAGAATAAGGAACTCTAGAATAATATATAATAGATGGTGATAGCAAACAAATATCTTAATTAATTTTGTAATAAATATATGATCAATGCAGGACACTTTGTATTGGGAGGACATAGAAGAAAGGGAGAATGGTGGTACTCCTCAAATCATTCAGATAATTCGAGCAGCACTGGCTTTTTGGGTGAAGGAATACATTGGTTATCAAGTTATAGAAAAACATGAGGATTTCTATGTCAAAAGGGCACTAGAGAGGCTTCTTCCTAACAACAACATATGGGTTTTAGGAAATACAAGTGCCAAGAGACAGGCTATTTTCTCTTTCCTCATTTATTCCACCACCAATCGTCCGTCAACAGCTGGCACGAAAATAGAAGGTGGTGGAGAGGGTCCAAAGGAAGGGATTTACATGTGGAGGGAGACAGGAAATGGCAAAGGTAAGCCCCTTCATGGGGCCTTTGTTGCAGCTCTGCTCAATGATCTATTTGGTATTCAATCTAGAGGCGGGTGTGCTTGCGCTGGACCCTATGGTCACACTCTGCTCAAAATTGATGACACCCTTTCACCTTACTATAGATCTGCCATTCTAAAGGTTCTAATCCCATTCATCTTCTTCCTTTCATACCACACTAAATTATGAAAACAATCAATGTTTTACGCTTTGGGTAATGTTCTATTGGCAAACTTGCGTTGATAGACTGTGAATTCAACTAAATATTATCGGTCAAAATAAATATAGATGAAATTCACAGTTTGGCAACGTAAGACAGTCTGACGAGAGAACATTTTCATTCTTTGTTCAATGTTTAACACATGGCAAAACAATAATTAAGCCTTACAATTAAGCATGTATTCTAAATTCCTTTTTAATTG
>NC_024128.1:21555523-21589443 GCF_000346735.1 Prunus mume
ACTCAAAACAAACTCCATTCTATTCCACATCTTCAAAGAGACATCAAAGCAAAGATCCCAAGTACTGATATCTCCCGACTTCATCCATGCTATTAGTTTTAGTAGCCCAAAATACATAATGCGGGAGAACAGTGGAAGATACCTATGATTTAACAAATATCAATTGGGAGAGGTAGATTTAAAGAAAAAGTTAATTTCCTCTGGAAATTGTAACTAGATGTGTCCGTAATAGGGAGTGCTCAAATAGGAAAATATCAAACTGCGTTTGCAAATGCCAGATAAGGACTTTGGAGACTTAGCCTAACACAGATGCATTAGTAAGAGTGCCAAAATGACATGCATGGTTTTGATCTCAATTAAGTCTTTGTGGCTAAAGTTCCATAGTACTTGCAAAGGTGCAATGCAAAAATGACGCTCATACATCATAGCAAAGACCATCTCTTAGTTTTAGGGTTCACAATAGATTCAGAATATCCTGAACAATGTACATTCTGTCAACATAAGCATCTTAGTTGTCAGTCAGCCAAGCAAGACAACAATACCCTATATCATCTATACTTCGTATGTAAAATTGAAGGATAATTTCAAGTTCACATGATGTTAGAGTTGACATAGAAGATAATTAGAGAAATTTCACTCTAATTTCTCAGTTAAATCTTCCCTGCTGGCACTTACTTTGGAACACATCAAGTTGCAACATTTTATTGAATGTATTAACATTTCAATACACTATGTCCATTTTCTGTATATTAAAAATAAATAAAATATGTGACACATGCCTTAAGCATCCTTCAGGAGGTCATAATTAACATTCCTTTGGAAACCGTTTTGGAGTTGAAAATATACAAACTACAATCATGCATAACAGAAAAGCATACACAGGGTGATAAGATTTTCGTTTCTATTATTGGCCTTAGGGATTCTCATCATGTATAACAAAAAGTATACAAAGGTCAGGACTCAGGATCTAATAAAGGAATGCTGAAATGGAAAAAGAAAAAAAAAATGTAAAGCTGATGATCGCATCAATAAAATACTACCAACAATGGAATACACAATGCACTGATAATTCCTCATCATCCAATTTAAATCTCTTTCCTTTGTCCGTTTCGATAAAACTCTGTCACATTAATGAATTCCTTAATCTAACTACACAAACACAAACACAAACTTCATTTTTGTTTTCATTTTGTTTTTTGTAAGGCAAAGACAGTTCATCCTTCCTAGAAAATTTTGTGTTACAAAAAACAAACAATCCAATTCAAGGCAACGGTTGACATACGTTGGCCAAAAATTCCACAGAACAGATATATGATTTACTGCCAATATCTTAGTACAGAATCAATATACACAAAATGTAAGGAAATTACCAGCGACCATCAAATTAAAACAACAAATTTGAAAAGTAATGAAGGGAAACACATACCAATATCTGATTTATGCGAGATAGAAGATATCATCCGTCATAAGGAGAATGTATTGCAAAATCCTCAAAGGGGCATTACTAAAATCCAATGGGGGCAACCTCAACTCCCGAACCCTACATTCCCCAGCAGTGCAAGCCCTAACCCTGTTTGTATCGACCTTCCGAAACAGATACACCGATTTGCCACCGCAAACTCGCCTATGGCCCGAATCCGCTGATGGGTTTTCTTTAGTCTTGAAAAGGGTCCACCCCAGTCCGGCCAAAGCCCGAGAAAACCCTTCCATTGTGTCAATTCGGTCTCCGGTGAGCCGCGAAAACAGCGACATTGATGAGCAATTCCAATTGCTTTCACTAGTTGCCTCAGTGGCTTTACAATTGGAGCGCACAAATACCAGCTTGAACAGGCCTTTGGAGAGCTTGACAAAGGCGCGAAGATGGGAAATGGAGGCTGTGGAGAGAGAAGGGAAAGGGAGGGGAACAGTGTCGTCGGGCAAAGATGTTGATGAGAGTGATGACGATGACCATGAATATGTTGATGGTGATGTTGAAGATGGAGATGATGACGATGATGATGGCGGTGGTGGGTATGAGAGAATGATGTGGGAGAGAGATGGGGTTGGGTGCAAATCCATGCCCATGTCTCTGGCTATGGTGGCCAGTCTGTATGTGTCTGCGACAAGTTCTTTGGTTGGGAGGAAGAGGAGAAATGGGGTTCTCGATTTGCTGGTTTTGCTTCTTCCTTCTGTCGGTTTGTGATGACCATCTTTGGCATTAGAGTCAGCATCGTAGCCATCGTCATTGTTGTGGTGGGGATCTTCGTCATGTTGATTTTGGGGGAGAAGGAGAGGGTTGTTGTTGATGGTTTCTCCAAAGACTAGAGAGCGTACCAGCTTTAGCGGGAGCATCTTTCTTCACCTTTTCTCTCACTCTCTTTCCATCTAATTATTAAGCCCTCTTTCTTATCTTCGACAAACTGTCTTTGTTTTCTTTGCTTTGAGGAGGAAAACAGTAAATTTGGTTTTCCTACTCAAGAATAATTAGCTCCGGCCGTAGTATAGGGAAGGATGATTAGCTCAATCTCAGTATGTTATTGAGGGTCTTGTGTTGATTTTCATGATAAATACTTCGGGTTACTTATTGGAGATTCCTTCTCTCTCTTTATTGAGAGTCGAGATTCATTATTGTACGCTCACAAACTCCTGTTACTAATCAATGACCCATTGATATCTTAATCTTAAGTCAAGTCCCAAGTTGGGTTCAACTATACGACATTAACCTAAGATCCACGACGTACTACTAAGGCAACCATAGCGCCTCACGTCTAAGGACTAATTTTGCATAATTGCAACTTATAAATCTTGTTTGACATGTCAGTTAAACTTTCATACAAGATTCTTAATTGATCGTGTTCAATAAACTCACTCTCTCGCAAACACTCATACACTTATCTTAGTGTCTTCTACACGAATGACTTGAGACCAGTCATCCTCCCAATTGAACAAATATAGTGTATACTAGTTTTTGCGGATCCTCAATGCCCAATTGAACGATCCTATGACTATGAACTATTTAGGGTGTGAGCTATAAGGAAAAGTCTCTTGGACCTAACTTCTTTAAATCCCTATCGTCATCTCACAAACCATCAACTTGTCTTCTAGGTAAATAACTATTAAGGAGACCATTACCTAAATCGACCTAATTGCCCTTTTGATTTACCATAAAAGGCAGTGAAATATCCATAAATTTACATCACACGTTTGGCTTTAGGGAATATTTCCAGCAAGGTTAGCTTATAAAAGACACATTTCTCATGTAATCCATCATCCCTTATAAAAGCCAAACTTCAGAGAGTTTGAGAGAAAGAAAGCCTCACTTGTATGTGAGAAGAATGGAGGACATTCTTTAAAGTATGGATTTGTATGAGCCTTTTCAATAGAAGACATAAGCTATAAGAGAATTTAGACGCCTCGTTGAATATTTTAAACAGAAAAGTTATCGGACAAACCCGAGAATGGGTCAAGCAAAGTGTCGTCCATCATGTGGCAGAAAAAACTAATGCTTATGTTATGGACGAAATTGGCGTCCATGTACAAGCGGAATACCACTCAAAATAAAGGCATGTTGATCCAACGATTGGTAAGCATCAAGTATAGAGATGGTCGAAGTGTTACTGAGCACTTGAGTGACTTTCAAGGCTTAATAAACTAGTTTACAAATATAGAGATGACACTTAGTGAAGAGTTACAAGCATTGGTGGTGCTCAACATATTATCTGATAGCTGAGATACACTGATGATGTTACTAAGCAATTTAGGTCCTTAGGCATTTTTACATTGGACATAGCAAAAGATAGTATGTTCAATGAAGAAGCTAGGAGGAAAGAACAAGGTGTAGTTATCGAATTAGAAGCTCTTGTCTCATAATATCGTGTAAAGAGTAATAACATAGAATTCAGCAATTGAGTCAAGTCAAGAGGCAAGTCAATAGATGACTCAAGGGGCAGGTCCAAAACAAGAAGGGACCTAAAATGCTACCATTGTGGCTAGCCATGCCACATAAAGAGGGAGTGCATACAACTTAGACAAGAGAAAGGAACATAAGGTTATAAGAGAAGTGAAACCAAGGAAACAACCGCAATTACTTTTGGTGAAATGAGGGTGTTCACACTAAATCTAAATAGATAGAAATAAGGCTAACTTACAGGTGACGTGGAAGGTTTGGACCTGAGAAGCCTTCGGGCCATGGTGTCTTCCCTCAAGGTGCAATACTGGATTCTGCTTGGAGAAAAAAACAGCATGTGAAGCCTAAGGCACCGGTGTGGTGCCGGCCGAGGATCCTTCGATGCCAAAGTTAATGACTAAGAGCAATTCTATTGATAGTGTGAAAGTACAAGTCAAGTAAACAGTCTCACCTCTTGGCTGGGCCAAGGGGGTCTATTTATAGAGAGCTTTGGTGATGCTCTTAGTACTTAGTTTCGATGTGGGACTCGTGGGAGTGTCTTCGGCAGTCGACACGTGCCCTCACAAGTTCTAGCAAGAGTTCTAAGGTGATATGTTAGAATCGGTCGAGTGTACTGACTGGTTCCTCAACATACGCTATCGAAGGTTTGCGGGGGTGCAGGTTGTAGGCACTTTTACCGATTTGACCTCGTAAGAATCGGCAGAGTGTGCCGATCGATCCTTCGGCATGACTCATCAAGCAGGTCTGACAGGTTTGCATTCCACGTGTCATGACGTGAGTGAGGTGTCAGATATGGTACAAACAAGAGTCCCCCAAGTTTCCGATCGAGAAGGGACTTCATGGTTAGGGACTTGCTTATCCTTGATCTCGGACATCCTGACCTGGGTATGAGCGTCTTCTGTCGTATGCCGATGGTGACAATGTAGTCCCCCAAGTCCCCGAGCAAAAAGGAGGTTGAAGATTAGAAGGGAACGGCAGAAAAAGCCGAAGGTGGTCGAGTGTAGTAGAAAAAATAATCATTGTGCGCCTACCATTCGGCACGAGGGGGAGTGAAAAACTCAACCGCTGTGCACTTGCCGTTCGGCACGAGGGGGAGTGAAAACTCAACTGCTGTGTGCCTGTCGTTCGGTACGAAGGGGAGTGAAAAAACTCAACTGCTGTGTGCCTGCCGTTCATTAGTGAACTTTGCTCTCTGGAAAGTCAAAGGATCGATCAAGTGAGAATCGAAACATTTCAAGTAGGGTGCGATGACTCTTGGGCTCCCTAGTGCATGCATGACACGCGTCGGGAGGGCTGTGAAGGGTCGCGTCGTTTCGAATCCCAATGCTAGGCTCGTCCTATAAATATTCGGAGGGATAATGGGGAAAGTACTTGAGATTTTGAAGAGCAATCAAAGCGTGAGAGGCGATTTCTGGCGAAGGATTTTACGATGGAGTCGATTTCTAGTGAAGGATTGTACGGCGGAGGCGATTTTCGGTGAATTCTAACCACCATACAAACAAGGTATGCTGATGTATTTTCTTCTAGACTGAATCAAAGCCTTCCATTTTGTATGAACATGTATGAATATGTAAGAACATAGATGAACGTAGATGAACATCAGCTCTTGGGCTTTAGGATAGTGGTTTGATTCGAGCATGGCATTTAGTTTCGTTTTGGTTTTGGTTGTAGATGTCAGACACCGAATCAGACTATAGTGATAGCCCAAGAGCTTCTGAGGGAGAATCGGCGTCGGAGAGCTCAACGGCAGGGCTTGAGAGTGCCAATTTGGTAGAGGTGGGGGATGCAGAGGTGTCTACCAAATTTGGGAGCACTTCAAGCGTGGAGGTGGTTGAGGTGAATGACACTCAACCATCGACATCTGGTCGCCGAGTCGAGGTGACCGAGGCTAGTGTGTCGATGGCCCATCCCAGAGAAGGTGTGCTGACCATGCTCACTGGACGTCAGAGGTTGCCGATGGCGAAGCCAAAGGGCCTCGTCTTCGGGGTGGATTTCTTAGAGCCGAATGCCTTGAATAAGGGGCAGCTAGCAAAGATTAGGGCAGAATTCCATATTTCGGAGTCGGTAGTGATGCGAATCCCAGGGCTGTTAGAGTCCTTGAGTAATCCAGATGGTGAAGTGGTCTTCTTCACCGATGTCTTCAAGCATGGGCTTTGACTACCGTTGAGGCATTCAGTGCAGAAGATCCTTGCGCAGATCGGCTACGCCCCGGGGCAGTTTAATCCGAATTTTTGGATTACACTGTTGGGGACGATCACGGCATTCGGCATGGCTGGCGAGGGAGAGCCGAGCTATAAGCAATTTGCCCACCTCTACAGCGTGACGAGGGCGAAGAGTGCCAATCAGGGGGGTGGGTCCAGTCGAATTATCTTTCGACAAGGCAGAGGGGGCACTTCGTGGTAGGGGTGCCGAGTTCTCAAAAGACATGGCGTCGGCGTCTTGTGCTGGTGTCCGGAGCCTGGGAATCGGCACCAGGGGTGATCGTAGAGAGGCACATCCCCACAACCTTTCAGACAGTCGATATGCCTAGAATGCCGTTCGGTAGCAGTTTTTTTTTTTTTTTTTTGCTGATGCTAACCGGAGTTCTGTATTTTCGTATGTCAGTGTCCTTGAAACGACCGATCGCAAGAGGTGGAAATAGTCGAGCGTGTGTGGTCCAAAATTACCGAAGAGGGACCTGTCTTCAGGACTCTGCTTGACTTCGACAATTTGTTCAAGGCGGGCTTGATTAGTGAGGTCGAGCACGCCAGGAGGCAGAAGGAGAAAGAAGAAGAGGAGAGGAGCAAAAGTAAGTGAATGTCGTTGGGCATGTCTTGTTCCATGTTGTCGTAGGCCGATTCGGTCCTAACTTGAGTTTTCTTTTATGCAGTGGCTGGTGGTAGGGCGATGAAAGAAGCCACAAGGAGGCGCGGGCCCCTCAGAAGAAAAAAGACAGCTCACAAAGGCCGAGGACGAAACCACCGGAGGTGACGGCGGCTAATCGTAATCGTGAAAAATAAATAGCCAAGGCTGAAACCATTCGTGAGGCCTACCTCCAGGCGACGGGGAAGAGGGTGATCGAAGGTGCCCTCGACGTGACCCCTCTCCTGAAGAGGCCAAGGGGGCCAAATGAGGATGCGGCCGTCCTCGTGCCTGACGATGAGGAGGATGCTGAAGCTGAACCGATGAACGTGGCCTGCCCCCAGAAGGTGGTCCCGTTCGTGAATTGCTTCATCGACGGTGCACAGATGGAGACAGTGCGCAAGCAGGCCGGTTGAGCCTTCCGCCTTTAGGCTGCTGTAAGTGTGTGTGTTGTTGCTTTCAAGTATTTATGCGATCGGTATGTACTAACGTTATGTTGTTGCAGGCTAACATGGAGATGTGGCTTTGTATGAAACGAGCCGTTAATGCTGCCGTGTGCGTCCAAAAAAAATACGAGGATAGCCGAGCTAAGATTGCTGAGGCGGGGAAGCTAATCCAAGACTAGGATCGGCATGCTGAGGAAAATGCTGCGAAGATTGCAAAGCTATCCTCGAGGCTGGCCGAGGTTGAGAGGGCGGCGGTGGATGCCGAAGAGGCGTCGGCGACGGCGAAAGAGGCAAAGGAAGCGGTCCTTCGGTCTCGTGTGACGGAGCTAGAGAAGGCGAAGAAAAAGGTCATAGTTGAATACCGAGGCACGGAGGAGTTCACGACATTGCTGGACAAGGAGGTGATGGAGCAATGCGAGGATCTAATATACCGATTCAAGCGCTTCAACTCTGACAAAAAGCTGAACCTCAACTTCCTCCACAATCCGCCACCGTTGCCCAAAAAGGTGACCGAAGAGATGGTGGAGGCATACTTTGGGAAGGATGTGGAAGCTAATTCCTCAAGTGGTTCAGAGTCGAGCAGTGAAGAGGAAGAAGCCACTCCCCTTGCCGAGCCGTTGGCCGTTCCTGATGCCGAGGCGCCAGCTCCTCCGGCCGATGCTACTGACACCGTGCCTGCTGATTCGCTGACGCCTTGACTGCGTTTCGTCTGCTTCCTTTGTTTGTAATATAAGTAATGTTGGAACAATTTGGCCGATTGGCCAATTTTGGGAAGACAAGTGCCCATATGTGGCTTTTATTTGTAGTTAACTTGCGATCGGGTTGATATTTTCATCGTATTCATATGACTGCATGCGTGCCGTAGATAGTGTATGTTGGATGTGCAGATCTGTAGGTTCCCTTTAGCAATGTAGCAGGTTGACTCAACTTCTCAGAGATGATATATGAATTAAATTTCACAATTTAATTCTTCCTATTAATAAAGTTAATTGGAACCTTTTAGGACATCCACAAACCATGGTTGTCGCCTAGCAGCAAGTCACGGTTATCCGAGCTAAATGAGATGTTGTGAAAGAACCTATTGAAATTGGAATGACCGTGCAATTGAATCCTTCTCTTATGTCAATACTCCTTATTCACATTATTAAATTATGGAATCCAATTGTCAATATCCTAATGTGAATAATTCCTTTTATATGATTATCCAGTTAAGACTTGAAGACTTCTTCTTTCAAGTCTTATCCACTACTCTGCGCAGAGATTTGATCAATCATATCTTGGAGTATTCTCTCTCCTTTACTGAGAGTAGAGATTCCTTGTTGTACATTTATTTGCTTCCATGACTCTATTGAGAATCCTGATGAGCACCTTTAAGCTATGCCTAATTCAATATGACCATATAGTGCCCTCTAAGATTAACAACATAGCCACAAAACATCTATGATACCTCAGGTCTAAGGATTAGTTTGCACCATTGCAATTTATGAGTTCCAGCTTGACATGTGAGTAAAGACTTCCATGTTGTAACTCATGTTGGATTGCGTTCAGTGTACTTGTTCTTCTATAAGTACCTACACACATATTGATGTGTCTCCACACTTAATGACTTGAGACCTTGTGTCACGCCCTGGACCCGAGAGTCGATGGAAACCCCGTGTTCGGTGCATGAGAAGAAAAATAAATATATAATAAAAATATAAATAAATAAAAAGAAGCTGAAACATGGGGTTTAAAATAAACTTCTCTTATAAAAATAGATCCAAATCTTACAACTTTACAAGAAATAAATGAAGCTCTATCACTATCATCTAATTCAGCCTTAACCGATTTAGTCCTTGTCTTGCCTACTAATTCATCTAAAAAATTCAACAGGGTGAGGGATGAACAACCACCGCTTAGTGAGTAGATTGTGTAAGATGCCAATCAAGCAATGCCGTTTTACACATTCTAGAAAATATCATGAAAAGATACACCAATCCAGATCATATCACATCATCCCTTCCTATCTCGATTATCCTTCATAGCATGTAACCAACCACGTGACCCTTACTGCCCTATGTCTCCATGTGGTACATCTATCCCTCGGATACCCCAACATTGAAGTTCCCATGTTTCATGAATAATACATACTTCATGCATATTCCAATCAATATATATATATATATATATATATATAGTGTAAAAGATTGCACCAAATTAGACATGCTTGACTTGAAATAGAAAGATATTTGTAAATAGAACAAATCCACAATAATTCATAGTTTTCATATTTTATCACAAAATAAGAACTTTTAGAATACATTACATAAACCACTCACCTCGATAATGAGAGCCCTTAAAATAAATTGGCAAGACAACCCATCTACCTATCTCCATGTACTATCACCCAAACCAAGTTCCAAGAGTTTCATCACCACTCTCTCCCTTTCTTTCTCTCTTCCTCTCTCTCATTTCTTATGCAAACTATGCATGCCATTCTCTAGATGTAGTAGACCATTTGTAAACATAGACTCCTATTTATAGTAGTAGAAGTAGGCAACAAGAAATCCCTCATTGGTTAATACTCTTGGCGGCAACAATATAGGATAACAACAACTTGAGGTTATCTTCAATCTTTGCATGTCCCGCCACCTAGGAAGAATGGTGGCACCATCTCTAGCTACAATACTCTTGATCCAACACCTCATGCTAATACCAAATATAACTTTCAAGCCTTAACTCCTAAGTTTTGAATAAAATATAATATAATTTAGGATAAGAAAGTTTGACCAAATCTATCACTCAACTTAAATATCTATCAAAATATACTATGATTGACCTCAACGTGCATACTACCATGCAAATAATATGGGTTCTTATATATATATATATATATATGTGAAAACTAATAGTGAAATTTGCACATATATATATATATATATGAATATAACAATACACGTATATATATAATTTATAAATTAAATGGCAAAATATTAAATCTTCAAATTATATAATTTTATAAATACATGGTTTCACACCTTGCTATTTCCTACATATAGAGACGATACTATGTGTACTGGTCTTTCTAGAATATTGACGCCCAATCAATATTCCTATAACCAGTAACATATTCAGGATTTAAGGATAACGAAAAGTCTCCATGTATGCAATCTCATTATATAGCTCTCATATCCACTTGTATATTCCTTATACTATGGTTGTTCTACATATTGAAAGATAGTACAAGATGATTTAATGTATAAAACAACTTTTCTTGCCTATTGATAACATAATATGTTTTTTTTTTTATCAAAGATGTCTTTAACTATTATATAATTAGTTGGCTTTAAGGGCATATTTCTAACGCAAAGGTAATAAAGAATTAGTCCTAGTGAGTTTTGAGTCTAATTTAGTGGATGTTCCTTCTAATTCTTGGTGGTTAGATACAGGTGCCTCGATTCATATAGCTCATAATGTGCAGGAATTCACAAGAAGGAGGGAACCAAGAAAGCATGAAGTTAAAGTGTTCGTGGGGAATGGAGTGCAAGTAGATGTGGAAGTCATGGGAGTAGTACACCTGAAATTGGATTCAGGATTTATTTTATAGTTGGATGATATAGTTTTAGTTCCCTTAATGAAGAGGAATTTGATTTATGTTTCAAGATTATCAAGACTTGATTTTGTTTTTCAATTCAATAAATATGGTTTTGTATTATCTCATAATTCAAATGTTCTTGCTACTGGTTTTCTCTCAAATGGATTATACTATCTCAATTACAATAAAGATGGTGAAGTTTTAATGGCTAAATTGAGTGAGAAAAGGATTAAGGCTGAAGGAACATCCACTAGGTTATGGTATAGACATTTAAGGCATATTTCAAAAGAAAGAATGAAAATTCTTGTTAAGGAACAAATCTTGCCATCACTGACTTTCGATGATGACGAAATTTGTATTGAATGTGTTAAAGGAAAACTCACTAAGACTAAGAAGAAAAGTGCAATTTGCAATAGTGATCTTTTAGAAATCATCCACATAGATATTGTGGATCATTCCCTCATCAAAAATTGATGGAAATCGCTATTTCATCACCTTTATAGATGACCATTCTCGTTTTAGTTATCTATATCTCATAGCAGAAAAGTCTTAAGCTTTGGAAATGTTCAAAAAATTTCAAACTGAAGTAGAAAGGCAGCTTGAGAAAAGATCAAAATTGTAAGGTCAAACAGAGAGGATGAATATTATGGACGTTTTGATGAAGAAGGATGACGCACTGGACCTTTTGCTAGGTATCTACAAGATAATGGAATAGCTGCTCAGTACGCAATGCTAGGAACTCCGGAACAGAATGATGTGGCTAAGAGAAGAAAAAGAATCTTGAAGGATTTCCAAAACTGATTTTCTAAGAGTCTACGAGGAGAAGCGATCAAAACAACAAACTACATACTTAATAGAGTGCCTAGCAAGTCCGTGCCTAAGACACCTTTCGAAATTTGGACTACCAGAAAACCTAACCTGTGACATCTTCATGTATGGGGTTGTAAGGCTAAAGCTAGAATCTATAACCCTTAAGAGAAGAAGCTCAATCCTAAAACAATTAGCTGTCATTTTATAGGAATGAAGATTTTATTTTTGAAGAAGAATGGGATGTGGCTGTGATTGAGAATGCTGAACCAAATCCTACAACATTGATCCCTAAAGGGAGGGAATTGACTACACTGAGAAGTTTTCTCTGGTTTCCACCAAAGATTCTTTCCGCATCATTATGGCTTTGGTGGCGCATTATGACCAACTTTTACATCAAATGGATGTAAAAACTACTTTCTTGAATGGTGAACTCGAAGAAGAAAAATTTATGAGGCAAGCTGAAGGGTTTGCAAATGAGGGAAAATAGCATATGGTTTGCAAACTTAACAAGGAAATTTATGGACTGAAGCAAGCAAGCAGGAGGTGGTATTTCAAATTCCATCAAACTATTTTATCTGAAGAAGTGTGGGAGCCGATTTATTTTTATAGTGATGTATGTCGACGATATACTTTTAGCTACAAATGATCACAATTTACTGAAAGACACTAAGGAGCTACTTTCAAACAATTTTGAGATGAAGGATTTGGGAGAAGCTCTTTTATTTTGATCCAAAACTTCTAGGCAATAGAATTATGAATTCCTAGTTTATAGGAATAAGGGAACGAGAGGAATTTTAGGACAATTAGATAAACAAAAGGAAGAAGCTAAGGAACTGCTTTGCGTTCTGCTTTCAGAATTGCTTGATTAATTTCAATGAATAACTTACGTATTTATTTGGTTGCTAAAATTAACTAAACTAAAATAGTAAATTATTGTAAGCCATAAAGAATGAATGGCTTAAAATCTCACTCATTTAAAACCATTAACCTTTTATGGTTTATAACAATTTGTTATAAACCATTAGTTTTTATGATTTTAAATAATTTAATAATATAATATAATTATATTAATTATAATTATATTATATTATGTTCATTTTTGCTGGTAGATCCTCCTGGATCATGGCTCCTCCATTTAAGATGTTTGAGCTCCTGGTCAAGTTAAATTGTGAGATGAGGAAACTTTGTTATTGCCTTGTCTTGAATATACCACTTCAACTTGCTAGGAAGTTGACTTTTTCTACCAATACGGAAATACTCATACTTTCCATGTCAAGTCTCATGAACCTTCTGTTCCAAGATACAATCCTCCTGTAAATGATCTTCTCATTCAATCTTTAATTCATCAACTGATGGAAGCCGTGTGTCTTCGTCGAGATTATCAAGTAGAGATGGCTCAAAAAGTTTAAGATTCTCGGCATTGACGACCGAGTACATATGCATGTATGGTGGTAATTCAAGTTGAAAGGCATTATCACCAATTTTTTTGATGATCTTGAACGGTCCATAACGAATAGGCTTCAGTTTCTTTCCTTCACTGATTAACCGCTCCTTTCCAAGGTGTAACCATACTAGGTCACCTTCTTTGAAGTTACATGGCACACGGTGCTTATCATGGCGAGCTTTATATCGTTGCTGAGAACGTTTCAGTTGTGCCTCCACTTTAGTATGAATCTTTCTGACTTGTTCAAGAAATTTTTGTGCTCAAATATGTTCTTCTTCTTCTTTCCCACTTAATGGCTGGTCACTCATAGTGAATGCTAAATCTAAAGGACTATGGGATAAATAACCCAAACAAACCTCAAATGGATATTTGAGTGTGGAGCCATGAATTGCTCGGTTAAAAGCAAATTGTAAGTAAGGGAGACTTTCATCCCAAGTCTTTGGATGCTTAGAATTGTAACTCCTCAATAAGTATACCATAGTCCGGTTTACGACCTCTGTTTGCCCATCTGTCTATGGATGAAATGCAGTACTTCTTTTCAATCTGGTATCCATCATTCCCCATAACAACCTCCAGAAATGACCTAAGAATAGACTGTCTCCATCATAAATAATCAATGTAGGTAAGCCAAAATGCTTCCAAACGTGTTGGAAAAATAACTTAGTAGCTCCTTCTCTAGTAACAGTCTTCTTGCATGGAATGAGAATCACCATCTTACTGAAACGATCTATCACCACAAACGAGTAGTCCTTTCCATACTTGGTTTTAGGCAATCCACCTAAGAAATCCATCAAGATACTCTCCCAAGGTCGGCTAGGTATTGGCAATGGAAGATATAGTCTTAACTTTCTGTTGGAAGGCTTCGATGTGTTGCATAAAACACAACCTCGAATGTATAATGAAACATTGATATGCACCTTTGGCCAATACACATAGCGACGAAGATTCAATAAAGTTTTCTCAACTCCAAAATGCCCTGGTACTTTGGAAGTATGAGCCTCACGAATCCACAGCAATATGTCGCCATCTTCTAGAATGCACAATTGTGTTCCCTTGTACATTAGTCCATCCTTCAATTGGAACTCACTCGTCTTTCCTTGTTGCAGCTTGGCATAGGCTGAGTTGAAATTAGCATCTGTGTTGTACCCTTTGGCATATTCAGAAAGAACAATGAGTTGGATTTTCATAGACGCCAACAATGCGGAACTAACTGGTGTAGGTGGTCTAGATAACATATCTGCCAACTTATTAGTTGCTCCCTTCTTGTACTTTATCACAATATTGAATTGTTGTAGGTAAGACATCCATTTCATATGGCAAGCTTGCTGTAACTTAGTTAAAAACTGAAGAGGTTTATGATCTAAATAAACAACGACTTCTTTTCCCAACAAGTAAGCTCTCCAATGCTTCATTGCTTGATGCATTGCATACAACTCCTTGTCATAAGTCGGATAATTCAATACCGGTCCACTAAACATCTCAAAATGGTATGTAACCAGTTTTCCATCTTGAAATAATACAGCTCTTATAACATAGTTTGATGCATCTACTTCGACTTCAAATAGTTCGATGCATCTGCTTCCACTTCAAATGGTCTCTGCAAATTTGGTAATGCTAATACTGGGGCCTCTGTAATCTTCCGTTTCAACAACTGGAAAGATTCCTCATGGTTTCTCAACCATTCAAACTTTTGATTGGCCTTTGTTAGTGAATGTAAGGGTGCTACAATTTGTGAAAAGTGCCGAATAAACTTTCGTAAATATTGACATGCACCTATAAAGCTCCAAACTTCAGTCACTATATAGGGAGTAGGCCATGGAGAAATCACCTGCACTTTCTTTAGGTCCACTTTCAATTCTCCTGCACCAATAATGAATCTCATGTATACAAGGTGTTGTTTCCTAAACTCACACTTCTTACTGTTTAACTTTAGTTGATTTGTTCTAAGAAACTCCAAAACTAGAGTAATATGACGAAGCTGGTCCTCTCATGTGACACTGAATATCAATATGTCATCCAAGTATACAACGACGAAGTCGTCAATGAAAGGGTGGAGTACCTCATTCATCAATCACATGAAAGTAGCTGGAGCATTGCATAATCTGAATGGCATGACTAACCACTCGAACAGTCCCTACTTTGGTTTGAATGCAGTCTTCCAAGTATCTTCTGCATGGATGTGGACTGGGTGATAGCCAGATTTGAGATCAAGCTAAGTGAAGTAGTGTGCACCATGTAGTTGATCTAGCAGGTCATCAATCCTTGACAATGGATATCGATTCTTAATGGTTATTTTGTCGAGTGCCCTATAATCTACACACATACGCCATCTTCTGTCTTTCTTAGGCACAAGTAACACTGGTGAACCACATGGTGAGCAGCTGGGTTTGATGACTCCTTGTTCAAGAAGTCCCTGAATTTGCTTCTTGATCTCATCAGATTCCATCAAAGAAGTGCGATACAGACCCAAATTTGGTAGAGGTGAATCTCCTACCAACTGAATATCATGCTCCACAACTCTCCTCGGTGGCAAACAATGCACATCCTGAAATAACTCCTTGAACTTCTCCTACAATTTCCCTATGTTTGAGCATTACGTAGGAGATAAAGACAAAGTAGACAATGTTACAGCTCCATAACTCTTATCTTGTAGTCGTCAACAAAACAAATTGCCCACATGAATTGACTAACCTTTTGGCTTGGTTAGCTGTTAGTAATTATCTGTAATCAAATTATCTGTAGCTTGAGGCTTGCAAGCGTTGATGTGGAACTCCTTCCCATCTTTCTCAAGTCAATACTTGTGAACCCTCCGATAGTGAATGGCATCTCGGTTCCATAAATATGGATTGCCTAATATGACTTGGCAAACGTCCAAAGGAACCACCTCACATGTCACCTCATCAATATATCGATTGGTGATAGCAAATTTGAAGGTATATTGCTTCGTGATCTGTAAGTCAATGTCCTTCTAAATCCATCCTAGCGGGTATGGCTTAGGATGTGGTGTGGTGTTTAAACCCACTTTTCTTACTAAAGCCTCGGAAATCAGGTTTTTTTGACTTACAAAGTCAATGATAGCTTGTACAACACTTTGCTTCACCTGAATATTCACATGAAACAACTCTTCACGGTTGTACTTGTCTTCAGTATCTGATGGTCTTGTCATAAGGGTAAGTGTAACATCAGGTTACTTCAACTGTAGAAGCTCTTCTGCCTGTTGTGCAGCTAAGGTGGCTTTTCTGTCATTTCTCCCTGGGTTGTTTTTCTCGCGCTTTCTCAATAACTCAGGATGGAGTATCCAACACTTGTCTTTGGCATGTCCACTGGTTTGCAGTAAACACAGTAGACCTTTTGTGTTCGACCTTCCTTGCTTTGATTCCCCTTTTTTCTACCAGTCAGTTTTGTAGACAGGTTTTGATCTGTCATCCTTCTTGTCAGTTTTTTTATTTTTGGCCTTAATGGCGATGGCCTTCACAGTAGCTTCTTCAATAGCATCTACGGTGAACAATTTCAGTTCTTTTCGTATGTAGTCGGCAAGATCTCCTGTATACTTCATGAAAACGTCGTAGTCGTCGACGTTGATGTCCAGAACCATAGCTTGGTTGTGGAACTCTGTTATATACTCTTGTACAGGCTGCGCAAATCTTTGTCTAAAGTGTTGCCACTTATACCATCTTTCATCTTTATAGCCAACTAGATAAAATTATTTTCTCAAAAGCATCTTGAAGTTCTTCCAAATCAATTATGTGACATCAGACCATCTTCTATAGGACTTCCACCATGTAAGGGCATGGATTGAAAGTTTCAAACTTGCAAATTTTATCTTTTGCACATTAGAGTACTTATAAACTATGAAATAAGTTTCTAATGTGTCTATCCAGTTATCTAGCTTTTCAGGATCAACATCTCCTTTATATATAGGGATGTCAACCTTAAAATCAATTTTTAATGTATCAATAGAATTTTTGGTGTCACCTGATTTAGCTTCCTTTTTCGTTTAACCATCTTGTGTGTCGTCTTCATCTTTGCTATCTTTAATAGCCCTTTTCTTGAGCTTTTGATCAAGATCAGATGACGTTGATGGACGTGAAGGTTTTCCAGTCTTCAAACTCTCCACGAGTTTAAGGATTGATGCAGACAAGTTTTCAACTTGTTGCTCAAGCTTAGTGATGCAATCGCCATCACTAGATGTATCCTATTTGTTTTCTCCAGTCATAATGTCTCTCTTGGACCTTGGCTTTTGGTGTACGAGCAAAAAGACCTAAAAGTACTTCTCCAGAAGTTTTGCGTTGGTTGTGAGTTGATATCATAAACCATTTTCACCCTCTCGAATCTGGTGCTCTGATACCACTTGATCCAAAACTTCTAGTTGATAGAACTATGAATTCCTAGTTTATAGGAATAAGCGAGCGAGAGGAATTTTAAGACAATTAGAGAAACAAAAGGAAGAAGCTAAGGAATTGCTTTGAGTTCTGCTAAATTGCTTGTTTCATTTCAATGAATAACTTACGTATTTATATAAGGTTTGGTTGCTAAAATTAACTAAACTATAATAGTAAATTATTTTAAGCCATAAAGAATGAATGGCTTAAAATCTCACTCATTTAAAACCATTAACTTCTTATGGTTTATTACAATTTGTTATAAACCATTGGTTTTTATGTTTTTAAATAATTTAATAATATAATATAATTAATTAAAATTATATTATATTTTGTTTGTTTTTGTTGGTAGATCCTCTTGGATCAGTGTTAGGCATTGAAATTTAGAGAGACCGAGCTCAAGGCCTCTTAGGCCTATCGCAGAAAACATACAATGAAAAGATACTCAAGCGTTTTGACAAGAGTATGTGTTCTGGACAAAAAGTTCAGTTAGCTAAAGGAGATTTAAAGAAAGTGCATTGCCCCAAGAATAAAGAAGAAGAAGATGAGATGAGGAACAAGCTGTACGCTTCTCTAGTTGGAAGCATTATGTACGCACAAGTGTGTACAAGGCCAGATCTAGCCTTGTGCATTAGTAAGATGGGAAGATTTTAGTCAAGTTCGGGAATGCAACATTGGATAGCTGGAAAGAAGATTCTGAGGTATCTACAGAGAACAAATGCTTATATGTTGATTTACAGATACACAAAGAATTTAGAGCTTGTTGGTTATGCTGATGCGAATCTTGGAAAAATAGAGTATGATTACATTTCTACTTCAGGTTTTCTTTTCAAGATGGCAAGAGTAGTTTTTGCTTGGAAGAGTGCTAAACGATCTAGTGTTTCGAGTTCAACCATGTTTTCAGAATACATAGCTTGCAATGAAGCCACTTCTCATGCAGTATGGCTAAGGAATTTTATTAAAGACTTAAGGTGGTGGACTCGATTTCTAGACCAATATAGATATATAATGACAACACTGTAGCTGTTTTTCACTGCATGAACAACAAGATGTCGTCTGGACTTCAACACATTGACATAAAATATTTAATAGTGAGGGAGAAGGTAGCGGACAAACTAGTCAGGTTTGATCATATCAGAAATCAAGATGTGATTGCAGATCCGTTCACAAAGTTTTTGCTTTCAGAAGCTTTTCTGAGACATGTTGAGAGCATGGGATTATTTCCTAGCTTTGATACTGCAATCTAGTGGGAGTCCTGTTCCCATTCCGATATTTACTAGTATGTTTATTTAGCTATTCTCTAGATTGAGGGATTTGCATTTAAGGATGTTAACTTAGTTGACAGTTTTATTTATTATTAAATAAATTCTACCATTTTGACTATTTAGCTGTTTAAACTTATTATGAAATTTTGTTTATACATGTGAGTTTATGGTCTCTTTTGAGATACTATTGTTTTAATAACATTGCAGATTGACTCTTGCTAAGTCGTAAATCGGTACATGTACTGAAAAGCATAAAGATTCACATTACGGATCAGTTAACATTAAGGTTCGCGTTGGTAGGTGCTTCATTGTTTTGAGATTGCATTTTGTGATTATAGATGGCCTATTTTTAATAAAGAGAGCAGTGCTTGTCTATAGTCCGTTTTGTCTAATTGCTTTTCACTATAGCTTGAAGGGAATGACTTAACTGTTTTAAACTTATGGCCAATAAAGATTATCAAACCTTTTAGAATACAGAAGCTTAGTGCTCTAGTGTTTGATATAGTGGGAGAATGTTATGTTCCCTATTTAGATCGGTGCACTAAATACTAAGTTATATCAAGTTTTGATAAGAGTTTAAATTAGGTTATGCCTTGAGGCCCAAAACCTTGTGGAATAAGGAAAGGTTTTGAAGCCTATTAAGGGGTCCTATTTAGTTTCTTTTTTTGCTTGAACCGTTGCTTGGTGGGCTTGGAAGATTAGTCAAGTCGGGCCTCAATGATAAGTAGAGACGACTTGACCTAGCCATGTATAAGCTTAAGGCCCTGCTCTTGTCAGACACATTCTCTAACCCTAATCTCATCATAAAGAGAGAGCTCAAACATATTCTGAGAGAGAGCAGAAGTCTTGAGCCGTTCCTATTCTTGCTAGGATTGTTGCTGCTACAGCTGAATGAGTTCAGAGGTCGTGTACTCAAGAAAGATGACACCAGGTATGTCTTTACGTATTTCAGATTGTGTGAAAGATCATGAACATGCATATAAAGAAATCTAACAATTATTACCCAAAATTTCAAACTGATGCCAATAAGGTCTTAAAGGAGCCGCTCTTTTGTCGACCTCAACTTAGCCATTTCATTGGTTAGCTCAGTCATTTGCTCTTGAATAACTCCAATGCCTTTAGTAGGCTTATTAGCAATGCATTTTAGCTCAGACTTCACATCAACAACTTTCTTCTCGAGGTTCACGTATGACCTCAATTTGCCGATTATATGTTGAGTTGAGATCATATGTCGACCTCGAAAAAAGAAAAATGGTGATGCGAAATCTTCAATTGTAGAGCACTTGTTAGTTTGCGATCTACGGTTAGAAGGCCGATGGTTACTTGTTCACTATGGCTAGACGACCTCTTAGTCCGAGATCTATTTTACAGTATATAGTTGACTAAGCCGAATATATAGATGTTGCAGAAGCCGTAAAAGAGGCCATTTGGAGACATGGATTGGTTAACAATTTCAGGATATATGAAAAGCAAGTGGAGCTACAATGTGAAAGTCAAAGTGCTATTCACTTGTCCAAATACCAAGTTTATCATGTTGAAATTTTGAAAAGGTTTTAAAAAATTTACCATTTTGATTTATTTAATTATTTTGGTTCTTTTATTTTATTTATTGTGGGGATTATAAATATTTATTTTCAAGTTTTATTTCTATATTAAATGACTTAATTTTCTAGTTTAATACGGTGAATGTTACATGATTTTGGATGCCCATAAAAGGCCACTCCTCTTTTACATTTGAAAAAGAAGACAACACAACAAAATCTAATTATCTCTTCTCCTACCTTTATATATATATTCTATACTTTCTATTAGTATTTTTGGGCAATGGTCATGTGACTTGGAGACATATCTGTCTGTGAATGTGCTTATAGAAGATCTTAAGCTTTTGTATTAGGGGTCGTATCTTCAAATCTTGTAGACCATCAGTATCTGCATGTAGGAAGACTACAAAGGCTTTAAGACAGCGTCTTTGACGTGCTTCACCATACCAAGTTCACCTTCTTACTTATAATTTATTTTGCTTTTACTTACCTATCAATTCGTTTTTCCTCAGTTTTATTGTACCTTAAAAGCTTTCCAATTTGTTTTATATATTATTTATAATTCTTTACATTATTTTGCATTTTGCTTATACGGAAAAAGGAAAACTATAATTTTTAGGCTTAAGTACACCAATGCCCCTTGAAACTTCGTCAAATCTCACTTTGCCCCCCAAACTCAAAATGGCCCACTTTTATTCGTTGACCAAAGTTTGGTGACCCACTTTACTCCCTATCGTCAACTTCATTCAAAAGCCTGTTAACTTGGATGATGTGGCAAGTGAAGAACCCATTTTTATGCTGATGTGTCAATAATTTTTTTTAAAAAAATCCTTAAAATAATAAAACCTTAATATTCAACTTTAAAAACTAATATTTTTAAAACATAATTAAAACAAACAAAAAAACCAAAGAATTTTCCAACTTCCTCTATAGATTCGTGGTTCTCCAACTTCCTCTACAGATTCCTCATCAGATCTAGACACAGAGGTCAATAAAAATTACAGATACTTAAGATATAAGTTTTCTCATACTAGTCTTGTCTTCCATGGTTCATTTGGGATTTTGTAATGAAATTCCAGCTTCAATTTCTCTGTGTTCATCTCTAGCCTTCGCTAATCTTAGTCGAATCAAGCTGATTGAGAAAATTCCAAGAAGCATCTCCAAGCTGAGAGTCCAGAGCATTCTCAATTTGTCTAGCAACCAACTCACGGGCGAAATTCCCAATGAAATTTGCAATATGACTAGCCTTGCAACTCTCGATCTCTCCGATAACAACTTCATCATCAAACTTCCAACCGGTGGTCAATTTATGGTCTTCAACAACACGTCGTTTGCTGGAAGTGAAATCTAACAAAAAGCAAAAGAAACTCTGCAAAGAGCATTCACTATTGATTGATAAAAGCTCATGTTTATTCAACCTTTAAGTTTTTGTACCAAAACCAGACTAATTAGATTGGATCTGACTGGGAAGAGAGGGGGAGAGGGAGGAAAAGAAGGAGAGAAGGAGAGAAGGATATAGTGGGTCACAGAAGGGCAAATCTGTATGGGTTAGGTTGGGTCGACGTCGAGTTGGTCGGGTTGTGTCGGAGAAGGTGGTGGGGGGAGAGAGAGGATGAAGGTTGAGAAAATTCTTTGTGTTTTTTAATTATGTTTTGAAAATATTAGTTTTTAAAAAATAATTTTAATGTTTTATTATTTTAAGGATTTTTTATTGACATATCAGTATAAAAGTGGGTCCTTCACTTGCTACGTCATCAATAACTGACTTTTGGGTGGAGTCAATGGCAGGGGGCAAAGTGGGTCACCAAACCTCGGTCAATGGATGAAAGTGGGTCATTTTGAGTTTTGGGGGGCAAAGTGGGAGTTGACCAAAGTTTCAGGTGGCATTAGTGTAATTAAGCCTAATTTTTATAACAATCTAAAGCCTTTGTAAGTTAAAGTGGCTTTCTTCTCATACTAGTATAGCTTTAATACCTTCTAATTCTTTGACTGAAGCTTTTGCATTTGTATTGGATGATCATAAGTTATGACCTCAAATCTTAGGGGGGGTGTATTCAATTAGGATTTTAATATATTTTTTTGAAACTTAAAAGTCTAGTGGTATTCAATTATGATTTTTAAGTAATCAATAAAAATTTGATGGTATTCAATTAGGATTTTAAAATCATCAATGCATGTCTGGTGGTATTCAATTAGGACTTTTAAAAGATTAGAAAAAGTATGGTGGTATTCAAATACTTACCGATTTTGAGATATTTCATTAAATGATGTATTGTGTGAAACTTTTGAGTGGGTGATATAAATACCAAACCCCATAAAAAATCTCAACCCATTACATCTTATTCTCACGTTGGTTTGTTTTGGGAGAAGATGAACAAACTTGAGAAGTAAGGGGGTGTATTCAATTAGGATTTTAATAATAAAAAATTGAAGCTTAAAAGTCTAGTGGTATTCAATTATGATTTTTAAGTAATCAATAAAAATCTGATGGTATTCAATTAGGATTTTAAAATCATCAATGCAAGTCTGGTAGTATTCAATTAGAACTTTTAAAATATTAGAAAAAGTACAGTGGTATTCAAAAACTTACTGATTTTGAGGTATTTTATTAAATGATGTATTGTGTGAGACTTTTGAATGGGTGATATAAATACCAAACCCCATAAAAAATATCACCCTATTACATCTTCTTCTCACGTTGGTTTGTTTTGGGAGAAGATAAACAGACTTGAGAAGTAAACAAGGTTCTCATCTTTCTTCACATGCTTGTTCTCATATATGCTATCATACCATTTTTTTTGTCTCTATTTGTATTATTTTTGTTACTTTGCTGTGGGCACAAGCGTACATACATTTGTTTTTTTATATATGTGTTGCTTTGTTGTGGAACAAACAAAGAAGAAGAAACCAATTTGTAAAGATTGATAGTTTGGGTGTTTTTGGTTTGTTGCGCACTGCCTCATTCTTTAGGATTGATTTTTCTTTTTTTTATTTTATATTATTTCATAAAATAATATTTTACTTTTGTAAATTGGCGAATGATGATTCGAATAACTATAGAGCTTTGTTTTGATCTAAACTTGAGTCTTTCTTATCTTTCTTTTATATAATACTAGTGGACGGTGGAATGACTAGAAGAAGTCCATCACTAGGAAATTTCCTTGCATTAGGATGCTTTATTTCTTGGTTTGAATGCACAGTGTTTGGGTCTTCTAGTCCCACTTGGGAGAAAAGAACCACTGTGCTACGAATTTTACTTCGGGCCTCTAGAACATGAAAAATAATCAAGGGTTTGCATACCAATCAATTAATGTAAGTTTATCAAGTTACATATGTAATGATATTTATTACATACTAAAAAAAATCTAATCTTTACTTTTATTTGCTCAGATTGGTGTATCATTATAAGAAGATTGAAGCATATTTTATTTGCTCAAGAGTATCCAGGTAACTACACATCACTACAATTTGAGACTTTCTTTTCTTTTTTGCAAGTATGAATTTGTCCTAATGGCTTTTTATCATGTGCTTATTTGGCTCTATCATTGTTGTTTGATGTAAAGTTGTGAAAATTATGTGTGATATATGATATAGTAGTAAAAGAAGTTTTTTTTACATGTATGATGTAGTAAAATGAAGGACTCACAACAAGGAAAGGACAAAGGAAAAGGCAAAAGTTATGATAATTATGAACTTTGGACCAAGGCTGTTAGAGCTATTAGTTGATGGTATCAGTTGAGGATGGCGTGATAGTAATGAGTCAATAAGCAAACAATAGAAAAAAAAGTACTTCCTCTCCTAAATGAGAAAATCGTGTCTCCTAAAACATATAACAATTACGTGAGCCGAATGAGATGGTATAAGAAGCAGTCTGACAAAATGACTACTCTTATGCGTAACAACTCTGGATTTGGGTGAGACTTAATTACAAAGAAGTTCACGGCTAGTGATGAAGTATGGGAAAATTACTTGAAGGTGAGCTTCATATTATATGTTATGTCACTTACTAGCTTACTCTAATATTTTATTTATAATATATTAACAATCATCATTTTTTTTTCTTTGCTAGTCCCACCCAAGTCACAAGAACCTTCAGACAAAAAGTGTTGCTAATTATGATGATTTAAAAATTGTGGTTAGGGGTGCAACTGCTACTAGGAATGACTCACTTGCATTAGGTGTCACCGATGCAACAACTTTTAGGGATGAGGAAAACCTAAATTTTAGGATGGAAGACTTTACATATGATGTTGCCAATGAGACATTTGTAGCACCAAGTCACTATCAACCATCCTTCCAACCTTCATTACCCTACCAATCTACACCACCCTTTGAGTCCCCTTTAGGTTTTGAGGTTCCTCAAGGAAAAACAAGTTAAAAGAAGAGAAGTAGATCCAAGTATGAAGGGAGTTCTAACTCAATTGGTTCCACCAATCAAGCCAAAGTTCTTGAAACCATATCCACCAATTTTGAGAAAATCTATGCTCTAATGGAGAAAAGAGAACGAGATAGAGAGAATAGTAATTGGGATGCTATGAAGGATGTACCAAACCTGGATGATAATGTTCGATACAAGGCAGTTGAATTGCTTAATACTAAAGTAAAACAAGACATGTTCTTGAAGATGGCACCCGAAGAGCGCTTATCTTGGATATCCTTCAAATTGGGATGAATTGTTATTTGGATCACCTTGGTTTTTGGTTGAGAATCGTTTACTTTGAATTGTTGAACTATGAATTTTATTTTTGGTATTTTTGTTGAACTATGTATTTTGGTTGAACTATGTATTTGGTTTAATTTGTTATATTTTAATTTCCATGAATATGCTATTTTTTTTCACACCATGAACAAAAAGGGGTGACCAACTAAAATAATATGTATGAAAATCACTAGAAACGATAAAGTAATATAACCAACTAAAACTATCATCTATACAAGTAATATGAGGTCCTCATGCAAACAGTACTTTTCATTGTCCATTGATCACTAGAAACAATAGATCTCATTTCATTAAAATTGATTGTTCTAATTAATATGTATGTGAATTTTATTTTATTTTATATTTAATTAGCATGTGAATTACATGATAAAGAATTAATTTTTCATCTTTTTTTTTTCCTTTGTAGTCTCATGTATTTGAATTCTACAAACAATGTCACTTTCTACAATTCCCTAATTTGTTGGTTAATTTTGATTTTTTTTTTCAGCGGCATATATTTTAATGTCTACATACAATGTCATACCCAGGCATATATGAAGATCATGAAAGAGAGGAAGAAGAAATCGATAATGAAGAAATTGGTGAACAAGAAATAAATGAAGATTTGAATGAAGAATTTGATGAAGGCATTAATATTTTACGTATGGCAATTCAAACATTAATACATGTGCCACATCAGTTTGAGGGGGATGAAGGACATATTGAGCATCCGCTAACTCGACAACGAATTACTATCATTGGATATGATTATATATATCAGGCATTGACGATGATCCCGCAATTTTCCGACAAGTATATAGGATGTATGCTGATGTGTTCCAAAAGTTATGCACTATCCTTCGAGAAAAAACACTCTTAAAGAGCACAAGATATATTTGTGTTGAAGAAATGCTAGTAGCATTTTTACAAATTGTCGGTCAAAATTCTCGATATTGTGTCATTCATAAAACATTTGGGCCATCACAATTCGCCACAAGTGAAAATTTTCACCAAGTTTTGAGTGCTTTTAATTCAATAGCATTTGAGTTGATGGCTAAACCAAGATCAGGAGTGCCAGCTAAAATAAGAAAAAGTACAAGATTTTATCCTTATTTCAAGGTAAGTGACAACCATTCCATAATATTATTATTAATGTTACTATCATATTATTATTATTATTATACCATTACATTTTTGAATTATTGCAGGATTGCATTGGAGCTATTGATGGCACACATATTCCAGCAATAGTGAGGGGACACGATGTCAGCAACTATCGTAATCGACGTGGAAATATATCCAAAAATGTATTGGCATCTTGCAATTTTGATTTGGAATTCATGTATGTCCTTAGAGGATGGGAGGGTTCATTAGCGGCTTGCAATTTTGATTTGGAATTCATGTATGTCCTCAGCGGATGGGAGGGTTTGGCTCATGATTCAAAAGTGTTAAGTGATGCTCTATCAAGGAGGAATGGTCTTAAAGTTCCTCAAGGTAAATACTTATCTTTTTGGTGGGAAATACGTTTTTATTTCTATGTTGCATGCTAATATATATATATATATATGTACTATATAATTAGGTAAATATTTCCTAGTGGATTGTGGATTCGCCAACCGACGCCAATTTTTAGCTCCGTTTCAAGGTGTGCGATATCATCTCCAAGATTTTGCAGGTCATGGTCGTGACCCTGAAAATGAAAATTAGTTGTTCAACCTTCGTCATGCATCCTTATGGAATGTGATCAAGAGGATATTTGGTATTTTTAAATCGCAATTCACAATTTTTAAGTCAGCTCCTCCATTTCTATTTAAAACACAAGCAGAGCTAGTGTTGACATGTGCAGCATTACGTAACTTTCTTCATAAGGAGTGTTGTTCCAATGAATTTCCTATTGAGCCAACTGATGAATCTTCATCATCTTCATCCTCATCAATACCGGTTGATGAAGAGGACAATTTTGAGCTAGCATAGCTTCAACTATGTGGATAGATGCTATCTAGGTCATATGAGGAGATGAAGCTCCAACAAATGTTTATTACGTCTTGAATAACTTTTGTTTTCCTTAAACCATGTCTAGTTGCTACATGACGTTATTGTTATTACTTTTATCATTTGGTTATTTATCCATGTGGCATAATTAATCCATGTTATTATATGATTTTTATTTCATATGAAATCCTAGAGCAAATCTTTTGATTCTTTGGAGAATACCAAAAAGTCCTAAGTGAATCATAAGAAAATCATGTAATTACAATCTATTAAAATCATAAGTAAAATCTTGTAATTAAAAATCCTCCTGAAATCCATTACATTAAAATCCTGTGATTACAATCTATTAAAATCACAATTGAATACACCTCATAACTTGACTGCATTCAATAATAATATTTATAACCACTCAACAATATCAAATAAACTTGTCATTAAGAGTTTCACTATTCATGATCACTAATTTTAAATTAGAAACATTGTTTGTCATCGATCAATGCATGTCTTCTATATCCCACGAAACAAACTTGAGAAGTACATACATTTTATCTCTCAAGGGCTCAAGCAAAGGTATTTTCTTGTAAAACCAAAACTACTTTTACTCCAAAACAATAACTATAATTGAATTGAAAAAATATATTATTTTACAAACTATCCAATGTAAACTTCATACCAGCAGCGCAACAAATATCTGGACACAGATGTTGACTTTTAGCAATTCTTAAAGATTTTTCTTTCCAAAAGCTTTGATATTGCATTTGCCCAATTATAGTTTGTCATTGTTCAAACATCTTGAAAATGTGAAATTACGTTTCAAGAGATTGAATTATCACTATTGCAAAAGAACATTGTAATACAAAATGAAAATACATAAGGCATACAAAATCTTAACATTCTTGTTGGCAGGGGCAGAACCACAAGTTTTGAAGAAAAACTAATAATAAACCACAAATGTCATGCCTTTTGGTTTTTTCCTTTGCAAAATCTACTACCTTTTGTTTTGTTTTTCCTCAAAGTCTGTTTCTTTATTATTTGCCTGGGGCAAAAGATTTTTTAAGAAGGAAAAAAAAACCTATATGGCTCACCATCAAATACAACACATTAGAGACATATAATTTTCTCAAATTTACTTGTATTCTCTTTCAAGAACGGAACAGTACATTAGCCTAATTATATTGTTCTTGTGTTTACAACTAATATATATATATATATGTGAAACATAATTATTTAGATTTTTGCACTTTGCATTTTAGAAGTTTATTCGGTTGATGCCAAGAAATTTTAACGTATTCAAACTGCAAAGGTAAAAATATCATTAAATTCACCCACCAAAAAATTCTTTGTTCCGCCCTTGCTTGTTGGGTCTCTATACCTACTTTAAACATTGCATATTCAATATTTTGCATGCTAACCCTTCTAATGGCTTCAAAATTCGCCTCATTTTTTGAACTCTGTTTATTAAAATTTATCTCTCGATGACCAACATTAGGCAAGCCAATTAGTTCCTCAACATCAAACCGTGTGAACCTTTCACATCTACCACCTAGTCTGAAATAGCTTTGAAACACTTAATTAATCTAATTATATGTATAACCCTTCTTATCCATGTTGTTGCTCGTCATAAGCTTTTAAAAGACCCCAAAATGGTGTTTCCCTTATAATTTCACAATGTTCTTTTTTAGCACTCAATCTCAAAGCATTAAAAAAAAAAAAGAAAGGGCCCAAAACGAGACGTACTACAGTTTTCCAAACTTTCTCTCGTTCATTTCCATTTCCAAACATGGAATAGTTTACCTATAAACACAACAATTTACCTCCATCATCATCCATTTACCTAGAATTATATGCCTAAGAATATATTTAGTAGTTTACGTACTATTTCAATTATATTTTTTTTTAATGTATATTTTTTAAAAGAATTATGAAAACATATCCTCTCAATCATGCCCAAAGGAGAAAAGCAAACTCAAATTAGATACGTTTGACTAGAAAAAATTGTAATGGCGATGGGTTAACTATAAAAGTGATAAGTCCATAAATATATACAATTATGTACTCTTTTTACTTAGGTTTTGTAGGAGAATTAGATTTAAAAGGGGCTTACTTTGCTTTTCTAATTTTCAAGTTTTCTGCGATCTTATAAGGTTTTTAAGGGAAAATCAACTTTTCGAAGGAATTTTAGCACAAGGCCAATTGGAGATGAAAGCTAACTACTAGAAGTTCAATCTGTGATTTTTCTAGAATTCTCTACCGAGCCAATTGGTACAGTATTACAAGTAAAGTTAGCCCACATGCAGACAGGATAGTTTCGTACATGTTACGTGAATGTGAAGAAACGGAAGCCGTCCCGAATTTTCCAAGTTACTGCTATATGTGGTTGGAAAGATAAGACATTTATCTTTATAAAATATATTTTTAATAATTTTTCTAGAAAGTTGAAGATCCCCAAATCGTGTGACAATTGGGCTGAGCTGTATTTCCCTATGGAGTTAGGAATTGTGATCCTTACTTTCCTATTTAGATTCCTTGTTTATCAAGACTTCTTGGACAACTTTTCAGTCAATTTTAGGGTTTAGAACTCTGATATAAGTGATATAAAGGCCAGCCAAGGCCCCCATACAAGGGATTCACGTCCTAAGGAGATCAACCACATAAGAGGAGAAAGCTACCAACGAGTTCTTTCTTTTCCTTTCTTCTTTTAATTTTCAGGTCTTATGTATTTATTTTTTAGTACATCTAATAACATGAGTAACTAATTTCTTGTTAGTTAAGGCTTAATCTTGAAGCCCTAAACATGATTTCAATTCTATAAACAAGTTTGAATGGATTTTTTAGTTTCTACAAGCGTGATGATTTCGGTTTCTCTATGTTATGTGAATTCTGATATTTTGCTTCTTTGAGTAGCTAACTTTAAGGCATGTATTGGAATTAAATTGTTGTAGAACATAGGTGAATTGCCATATTGAATGTGTTCTTGTTTGCAACGAATAATTGGGTTAAGAATTAGTTATGAGAAATCGATTCTTGAATTCCTAATAACAAATACCATGTTTTAGGGTTTTTGTGACACTCGTATTCTCTTTGATCTTAATGGATTCTTGATTGTTAATTTGAGTAAATGCCATATTGGATTTCAATTAAGAATACACGTGACGCAGCACAAGCAAATACATTTTCAAGCAAAAATCCTAAAGAACAATAGTCTGGAATCCACCAGGAAATTAGAGAGAAAATTCTCCTTGAATTATTTGATAAAAGTCGAGATGATTTCAACCAAGCATGACAACTGATTAAATACAATGTTCTCACCCATTGGACTGCCCTAGGGAGTTACTGAAAACGTAACAGACAAGAAACGAAAAGTCTGTAAATTGAATACTACGTTCTCACCCATTGGATTGCCCTGGGGAGTTATTGATAATGTAACAAAAAAGAAACAAAAAGTCTATAAATTGAATACTAATTTTAAATGCACTTTTGGAAGGCCAAACGACTTCAGAAGTCCAAAATCCATCATATGTCACAACATAGTAGTGAGTTGGACTCATGACGTCATTCCCTTTTCGAGAATGTATTATGCGACCCAATCAAAGCTCGAACGCCAAATCTGCAAATTCCTGCTATGTCATTTTTCACTTCTTCGCTCCAGTTCTTCTTCAATCCATTCAGCCATTTGTTCTACATTAGTCCCCTCCACCTCTGAAGAACTCGACCCCGAGTTATGTTCAGGATAAAAGGTTTTATCTTCACGAAACTCATATAAATCAGCAACATTAAAAGTATTGCAAATTCCCATAGAATCTAGTAATTCAATAACATAGGCTTTGTCATTGATTTTTTTAGGACCTTGTAAGGACCATATTTTTTAGGCTTCAGCTTGCTATATGTACCAATAGGGAACCTCTCCTTCCTCAAAAACACCATCACATAATCTCCTTCTTGAAACACCTTAACTCGCCTATGCTTGTCTGCAGCGGCTTTGTACTTAGCATTAGCTTGTTCAAGTTTTTCCTTCACTTCATCACGAACAACCACCACTACTTAGCCAATTTTCCCGCTGCAATACTGGTTTTCTGGCCTTTAGGCAGCTTCACCAAATCTACAACATGATTAGGCACATCAGTATAAATAATGGAAAACGGTGACTTCCCTATTGCACTATGAATTGCACTGTTATATGCAAACTCCACCTGTGGCAGTGCATAATCCCATTACTTCGGCTTCTCTCTGCAAATGCTTCGCACCATATTCCCCAACGTTCGATTGGTAACCTCAGTATGGCTGTCAGTTTGAGGACGGGCAGTGCTACTACAGTTCAAAGTAGTCCCAAACATTCTCCACAAAGTGATCCAAAAAATTGGTCGAAGAACCATAACAAAAGAACCAATAAATGGTCGAAGAACCTAATTCATAAGTCTCATGAAGGTGCTAGGTGCATTTGACAATCCGAACGGCATCACCAGCCATTCATATAACCCTTCCTTGCTCTTAAATGCTGTTTTCCACTCGTCACCTGGACTGATGCGAATTTGGTGGTATCTGCTACGCAAATCTATTTTGGAAAACACCTTAGAGCCTTCGAGCACATCCAAGATATCTTCCAATCGCGAGATGGGAAATCTGTATTTTATTGTAATCTTGTTGATTGCTCGACTATGAACACACATATGCCATGACTGATCTTTCTTTGGAACAAGAAGGACTGGAACCGCACAGGGACTCAAGCTCTCCCTGATGAAACCCTTCTATAACAACTCTTCAATCTGCTCTCTTAGGATGTCGTTCTCCTGAGGGCTCATGCAATAATGTGGCAGATTTTGTAGACTAGCCTCAGGTACCAAATCAATGTGGTGTTGTATATCTCTCAACGACGGCAACTTATTTGGCAGCTTGTCAGAAAATAGTTCCTGAAATTTTGACAAAATCTGTTGCACTTCAGGAGGAATTACATTTTCTTCTTTGTTGGCCTTTAACAGCCCCTTCAACACCATGGGACAAAAATAATCTGCTTCTTTTATTGCCTCATTTAACTCTTGCTCGCTGCTGATTAGAGTCAGAAAACTAGAACTCTTAGTTTTGGGCTCAACTGATTTTTTTGAGGGCACTATAGTAAGCATCGTAGTCTTATGGTTATTCCAGGAAAACAAGATCACATCATCTTGACCCTTAAAGGTTGCATCCACATCAAATTGCCAAGGTCGCCCTAAGAAGATATGACATGCATCCATATCAATAACATCACATACGACATCATCTCTGTGATGTTTACCAATGGAGAGTGGCACGCGGCAAGTCTCAGCAACACGAACTGAATGTCACTTTTTAACCCAACACAGTGAATAAGGGTTGATATGTGTCTCTGTTGGTAGCTGCAAATGCTCCACCAATTTTTTTGACGCAAAATTCTCGCAACTCCCATTGTCTACGATCACATCACATATTTTATTTTTGATTGAACAAAGAGAACGGAAAATCATGTGTCGTTGCCCTTCCTCTTTTGATGCTAAAAGAACACACTGTAAAACCAAAGTAAGCCTTTCCATTCCCTCCTCAATTGCAAACTTAGCCCCTGCATAATCATCGTCTACAACTTCGTCATTTTCTTCGTCATCACCGACATCCTTTATAAAATTAGATTGCCTTCGCTCGGGACAAACGTTGGAATGATGCCCTGATTTTTGGCATCGGTAACAAATATCTGTCATGGGCTTAGCATGCAGATTCTCCTTCTGGGGCTGGTTCAAGGTCTGCACTCTATTGGAAGACCGGCTGCTTCATTGTCGCTTTTACTTTGGAGGTTCGACGGCTTTGACGATCCGCCGAAGTTTTGCTGCTGCGTTTTCCCCTTGTCACTAGGAAAAGTTTCGTGTTCCTGGGATAATTAGTTTGGCATTTCTCCTTCTCCAACAACTCAGCCTTTAACGTTATATTAATCGCGTCCTGCAAAGTCCACATATTCTGCAAACCAATTTTTTCTTGAATGGAAATTTTCAGGCCATTATTATACCTTGCAACCTTTTGGTTTTCGGTCTCGGTCAAATGATTACGCTCCACATAAACTCTTCAGTATATTCAGAAACCGAACGATTTCCTTGCGCACAGACGATGTATATGTGGTACAGAATTTGTTCATAATTAGTGGGTAGGAACCGATCCATCATAAGCTGCTTCATCTTTCGCCACATACAAACCCGTTGCTTTCCTTGCCTCTGTCGTGAATTCTGCAACTGATCCCACCATATAGCAGCTGTAACTTTCAGACGAAAATCGACCATCTTCACCATTTTGTTCTCTGGAACCTCCATAATTTCAAAGAACCTCTCCACTTCTACCAACCAATCCAAGAAATCTTCAATTTTCAGATTTCCCCAAAAATTAGGGATTTCAACTTTAATCTGATAATCACCAAAATTGTTGTGATTACGATGAGGTGGATTGTTAATCGGTGGTGGTTCCTCAAGTTCTTCTTCGAACTCCGACTCGCCCTCTGGAACACATTGTCTCCTATTTTTTCTTCCAGCATTGCCTCCTTGGTTGTTGTCTCTATCTTCTCTTCTATTGTTATCTCTGTCTTCTCTTCTATTGTTATTTCTGTTTGCCCGTTTTGCGTTTACTCCTATGATGGAAGGGCAAAGTTCCCCACTGCCTTGAGAACCATAGACTGGTCAACAAGTCAGCTTTCTTTGGTGTGCGAGCGTGCCACTGCTAGTAATAAAAATTCTAGCAGACTTAGTTTGGAATGGATAACTTGCGCCCCAAGTTACTGATTTCTGCAAACAAACGATTGTGAATTTGGGTGAGGAATATCTCCCAAGTAAGTTCTTTTCTTGCCTCAGACTGGTGAGGACTTTAACAATTTATCTCAGTATAAAGAGGTTGTTCTGGCCAGAATGGTTGATGGAATTTAAACTGTTTTTAGGCAGAACTGCCTTTTACAAAACTATAACAATAAATACTCATGCTAGATAGATGAAGATACAGTTGGAACTCCATTTCTGTCGAGATGGAAGGTTCTGTTCTGGGCTGGACTGGAAATGCCC
>NC_024128.1:21593204-21604576 GCF_000346735.1 Prunus mume
TTTTACACATCTTTTTACAGGTTTTTTTTTTTTTTTTTTTTAAAACAAAAATTTGTGAGCTTTTACACGTGTACCGTCGAGAGTAAAATTCATGAATCCGATATTGCTTGGACTTGCCATTGCCTCTCGAGTGCAGTGACACTAGTATAGGGAGTTTGTAGTAGTGGTGGGCATCAATTCGGCCGAATCAAATAGTAATTATCGGTTTGGTTTGGTTTGATTTTGACCAAGAAAAAGTCAAATAGTTTAAAAATCAAACCAAACTATATATGGTTTGGTTTGGTTTTGAACTTTTGTAAACCAATCAAAATCAAACCAGACCATTTATGTGTATATTTATTTCTAATTAGGTAATAATTATATATGGATATTTGAATTAAGCTATATTAGTTATTGAAATTTGAAGTTTTATGGCATGTTGAGCTTTAGGATTGTTTCGTACTCTAGAAAATAATTTAAGTATGGAACAAATTGTGAATTTGTTGGTTGTAATTGGGTTAAGAATGTTGAAAAAATTGCAAAAAGAAAGAGAATGTGGCTTAGGCTCAAACCAGCATAACCAAATCGTCTTAAATTGGTTTAATTTGGTTTGGTTTTCTTCATGACTTTTATCAAAATTGAACCGAACCAAATTGTTATATTGTAATTGATTCAACCGTAGTTTTCAGGCAAAACTGATCCAATTCGGATTGTGCCCGCCCCTATTTTGTAGCCCGACTCAGCCTATGAGAGCTTACGATGCACGTTTCCTAGACCCACCCACCAATCAAGTTTCTGAAACATTATCCGCTTCTCTTTTCAGCGGCAGAGAAGGCGTCGTATTTGCTCGTAATGTTGCTATCAGCTCTCTCTGTGCCTGCTGGTCCCTGCGGTCCTTCACCTAGCTGCTATATGCACGTACTACTCTGCTTTCCCTTTCCCTGCATGTGGGGCTTCTTCCCTCCTGCGTGCGGCTTTATACTTTCAAAGTTTTCAAAGACACTGCCATTGATGAAACAGCCATCAGCTAGCTAGCCATTGAATCTCTCTCTCTCTCTCTCTCTCTCTCTCTCTCAACCATGAAAAGCCTATGCATTGATCTTTTTAAGAATTGCAGGTTCTTCTTCTACTCTTACTTATTCCTTACTCTATCTACTGTTCAAATTAATTAAAGTCATTATTATATCCATTATTTTCTTTTGCTATCATTATATTCTAATGTAGAGATGCATTAATTGAGTTCAAATGATCCCACAAGTGACAGTGTAAGTTATATTGTTTGTTTCAATTTTAATTGTTCTCAATTTTTATTGTCCTGCCTCCTAATTCCTTGAAGAGCCAAAAATTTAATTATCCTTGCAAGCTAGCTACCTATTACTGAATACTACTTATAATTTAATTGGAAATACTCATTTTAATTTGCTTCCTGTTCTTCTAATTACAGTGCAACCAGTTTGGCGGGTACTAGGAGCAGCAGAGTTTTAACTTACAGGTTTCAGAGAACCAACTATCAGACGCATCTGCCCTCCACCAAACTTACATTCTCTTCCTACTCGTAAGATCTCTTTTTGTCCATAAACATGCATTCATTTCGTTCAATTTGTAAATATTATCATTTCTCAAGTAAGTTTCTTCTTCTTACATCATTTTTGTTTGTTTTTTCTGTTTCCAGTACTAAAACTTGCTTTGCAACTCTATCAACTGTAACCTCGGAGGTGGAAGAAAAGCAAACATTCAATCCTGACAAAGCTGGCGAGCTAGTTAAGGAGCTGCGGAACAGTTTCAATTCGGGTAGGACGAAAAGCTATGAGTGGAGAATGTCACAGTTGGAGAACATTGCAAAGATGCTTGAAGAGAAAGAGAAAGAGATTACTGAAGCTCTTTACAAGGACCTCTCGAAGCCTGAAGTCGAAGCATTTATATCCGAGGTCTCATTCTTTTCCTTTTCTCCATGCTGCTGATTAAATAAGTTCTGCTTCCTTTGTTTTTCGTACATAATATTCCCAGTGTGTTTTCCAGTGCTTGTTCATATCATACACTACAATTGTGAATCTGAAAAGCAAAACAAAGGTCTATTCTAGAGGCTACTGGGACACTGATTTAGTATCTGTCAATGTGATACCCCAATTATGTTGGTATGCATATTATACGAGCATGTGTTACAGTCCCGCATCGATCTATTCTAGAGGCTATAAGGACATTGATATGTGTCTGTCAATGAGATATAGTATCTATTATATGTATCGAGGGCACAGAGAAAAACCAATTTGAGCCTTGACAAGGTCCTCAGAATTTATTATATGTAGAAAGTTGTTGTATTAGTGATGATGTCAAGTGTAGGCTTGAGCATCCAGAGGAAATGTTTCTGTAGCTCAAGCCTGGACTCGTGGGCTTAAGTATTCGGTGCGGGTTCTGATTTTCTTCTCCTGATTTGACATATTCTTTAGCAATTTTTGGTATCTATTTCCTTCTCCTAGTTTGACTGTATGACATTCTCTATTGTGATTTAGGGTTTTAAGAAGGCTATTTATATATGTCCTTTAGAGTCTTAGCCTTTGTTTTGGGTTCAGTTACCGAATTTAGTGTTTTTTCTCTTATAGGGTTGAGACAGACGAACTGAGGGCAAAATCTGGTGTCTTTGTGGATCACCATTGTCATTGTCATCACCTATTGGCCTAATTTGGTTTGGGGTTTGCTAAACTCTTACATTGTTGTTGATTGTTTGTTTCTTCTGCATTTTTTGAAACTAAGTCAAGTTGTGTTTGTGCGATCTTGAGCTAGGAATCTAGTACAGTATTCTTAACAAGGACTTCTAAGAATGCAAAAGTAAATGTGCACCTAAGAACTCAGGGAAATTTGAGGAATTTTAGAACGAAAGCAGAGAAACCTTTTCTCCAAACCAGAAATTACACTCCAAGCAGTCCTGGCTCGTCGTTGCTCATGCAATGACACATATAAACATTCTTGTTACTCAGAAAACTTTCTTTGAGGAAACACAATCCAGAAAACATCATAAATGAGCCTTTCATCCACGCTAAGGATGGCATGGTCCCCATAAATGCTCAGGAGATGGCATGCATATTTGTTGCCTTGTTTCGACCTGAAGCTCAGTGTGCTATATACGCTTCTAATTCCCCTTATGTTCGCATGCTGTAGAAATTTGACTCCTATTCAGAGGCTCTAAGGCTTATAGTGGGACTACCCCATTGTTTAACACAATGTTTTCACTGTAAATAAATTTGTCATAAATATTTTTGTGTATTTCATTTCGCATTGTACTAATAAATATGGATTTTTTATTAATGCAGATTGTTACTGCAAAATCCTCATGTAACGAGGCACTGAAAGAATTGAGACAGTGGATGATTCCCCAAAAGGTGATTAGAGTAAATATCCTTTTGGTCAAGGATGACAAGTCCTCTCATCCACTCTTCTTCCGGACCAATATATCCTCCAATATTTACTATAATAAGTGAAATATAAAGTAAATTTGTTGGTGCGCATTTCAGGTCAACACTTCAATTACAACATTTCCATCATCAGCAGAAATTGTGTCAGAACCTCTAGGAGTTGTGTTGGTCATCTCAACATGGAACTTTCCCTTCTGTATGTTAATACGTTGCAGCACAGTTCAGAACTAGCTAGTTATACAGATCACAAGTTGCATACTTGTCACCTTGTCGAAGCTTCCCCACCAAATTGTTCATATAGATTGATGTCTTTTTATAACACGTGCTGTTTTATTTTTATTTTCCAGTGTTATCTCTTGATCCTGTCATTGGAGCTATTTCAGCTGGCAATGCAGTTGTGCTAAAACCTTCAGAAATTGCTCCAGCTACGTCTTCAATTCTTGCAAAATTAGTAGAGGAGTATTTAGATAATTCAGCTGTAAAAGTTGTTGAGGGGGCTGTTCCAGAAACAACTGCACTTTTAGAGCAGAAGTGGGATAAGATACTCTATACAGGTTATCAATCTTTCAAATGATGATCCTCCTCAATTTTATATGAGTTCTTTTTTTAATAGGCTTGTAGTGACATATACTACACTACTCAGGGTAAAAGATATGCACCTCATTATCAATTTCTGTGATGCTTCCAGAATCTTATTTTTAATTTTATATGATTTTCTGCACCATAGCTTTACCCTTGCCACCACTACTTGGAGGTATTATCTACATTGAACGTAGAGGTTTCCATAGTTCGAACTTGCGATTCATTACATGAAAGGTTGGCCCTTATTTTGGTAGGCTTTTCTTAGTTGTGTGCCGTGTATCAGTGAGTGAACATGAGTTAGTGAACATTTGCAGTCCTAGGTAAGTTCATAGTTCTTTTCTAATACGTAATAACTTTACGTTTTAATTCTAAGTATGACAAGTCACATACAGAAATGCATGGTTCAAATTCAAAATCTGGTAAAAGAAGTTTGGCAAGAGAAGGTTACACTATATGTATACATATATTTAGCGTTCTTCTTACATAGTTCTTTGCTTCGTGCGTTGGTTGACTCCTAACTAGCTAGTAACATACTGACGGAGTATTTGTATACCGTACAGGTAGTGCAAGAATAGGGCGCATTGTGATGGCTGCTGCTGCAAAACACCTTACACCTGTAATTCTAGAACTCGGTGGAAAGTCCCCGGCTGTTGTCCATTCAGATGTCGATTTACAAGTAATTGGTTCTCTTATCAGGCAACATGAATTACAGTTTCATCTAAATTTGAGGCTTGGCTTTAACTGTTTGTGTTAAACTTTTAAGGTTGCAGTTAGGAGGATAATAGCAGGGAAATGGGCATTGAACAATGGACAAGCTTGTATCGGTGTTGATTACATTATCACTACAAAAGACTTTGCTCCAAAGTTGGTACGATGCTCCCCCCTAGGAAAACTTAAAATTGTGAATAAAAAAAGTTTGTATGTTTTATTACACATTGGTCTCATATTACATAGGCAAACTGTCTCATGTGGCTATACGCTTATTTAGTCTCTCCATCTAATACCTTGACCTTTTCGGTTGGATACCTCAACATGGTTTCAAAGAATTTTCATTCTCCTCAAAAGAGGAAGGTTCACCACACGTGTGCATGCATGAGCGCATGCGACTATTTAGCCTCTGCGTCACACTTCAATATGTTTCAGGTTACTTTTCTGAAACCATGTCTACTTGACAGATAGAAGCTCTAAAAATTGAACTTGAGCAATTTTTTGGGAAAGATCCAATGAATTCAAAGGATATATCCAGGATAGTAAGCTCAACCCAGTTTAAACGTTTGACCTAAGAGATTACATTCTGCTCTAATTTCTTTTTACTTCACTTTTATATTAGTTCTTTTTCTTTATACTTAATTTTCCAACTTGCACTACATTTTCAGTATATTTTTTTTCCTTTAATCGAGTAAGAAATTAACTTTTTTTTTCCCTTTTTAATACTGAAAAAGGAGTATAAGTTAGAAAATTAAGTATAAAGAAAAAGAAATAATATAAAAGTGAAGTAAAAAAGAAATTAATGTAGGGTAAGGATAGAATAGGAAAGAGAAAGAACAAAAGTAATTAAAAAGCAAAAGGGAGTGTAACTGGAGAAAATGAGAGTGGGAAAATTAGCTCCCTAAGTTAATTAGTATTAATCAATTACTCTAATTTGCCTTGAGCCAAGCTATGAGCTATTGATGTAGAAAGAGAGAGAGACGAAACGTGTTACGTGTGTAGTTAGAAACATGATCTATCCAACTTATTAATTAATTAATGTGGCCAAACAAAATGAGCTTTTGTTTAGTGGAAACTACGTAGAAATTATAAACAAGAAAAGGTGGGGAGCATTTTTGTTCACCACTTTAATCTAAGGTGTATCATTACTACACTTTTCAACACTTGACATGTGTCTATGGGTATAATTATGGTTCTACAAATACAAATCAAAAAGTTAACTATTGTTATCCCCATAGATACATGTCACGTGTTGAGAAACCACCTCCTTAGACAAATTTTAGGGATAATTTGAAAAAATACATCTCCAACCATGCTCCCTATCCACCTCCTAAAATAGGATAACCTCTAGCAGCTCATAAATCCGAAGAGAGAGAAAGGACTCCTCGTGACTCCCTATAATTTAATGCTGCTGGACCATAAACCCTAGATCACACTCATCTCTGACAAATCAAACAGAGAGAAAAATAACAATCTTATTATTATTATTATTATTATTATTTTTTTTGGGTGTGTGTGGGTATACATATCTTTAGTCAAATAGGAAAGAAGCATACATATCTTCAGTCAAAGTCTTTGTATGTTATCTATAATGTTAAAATTGGAAAGTTTGCATGTTTTCGCTGAACTTGTATTCTTCCTATTATTACGATCCATGAGTGAAGAACACAATTTCTATTTATAGATGTTTTAAAACCATGTAAATAATCAAGTTCACCCAACAATAATTTTTTTTTAAAACACATTTAAATTCAAGTTTAATCCTATTAATAAAATTTCATATAGAGAGGCTGGCCAAGACAACGCAATTGAGGTTAAATTTGTTTTCTACAATTTTATTTGTCATAAATAATTAAGACATTAATGTGCAAAACATGTTTGTTGGTTGAACTTGGAGATTTGCATGGTTTAAATGGAAACCTATAATATTCGTTGTCTTTATCACTTGACTTGGCTGCTACTGAGAGTTTTGAGAGGCCTTAAAATGAGCATGTTCATCAGTTTTAGTTAAGAATTAACAAGATAACTTATTAAAGGAGCCATTCAACTCAATGCACATGACTTGGAAAACTAATTTTTGTTTTTTAGTATGCACAGCTTTCTCATAGACTTTTCTCTGATCAAGGGTTCCACGACTTTAATGTTTTTGAGGTTAATTACTATTTGCGTGATATAGTAGGGGTTCAAAAGTTTCCCACATGTATGCTTGCCACTGCACTATATGTCACATGGTATGACATGAGATGAGAGCCTGTTTCTTATGCTCTTGATTAAGTTGTGTGAGAACCTGCGCCTGGTTTTCTTAATTAAGTTGTGTGTAGACTGTTGAGCCAAGCTTCTCTTCCAGCAGCCAGTTGCAGGTCAAGGTCCATTGGCACTATGAGGGCAAATTGGTCAATTTGTACCTTATAAACAATTAAAAACTGAAAAATAAAATAAGATCAAATATATACACAATAAAAAAGAATTATAACATAAATAGAGAAAATACATTCTTTGTTTTTCAGAATACTGTTTCCCACTCTCCAAACTACCCAGTTGGATTATAAACCATAGATCACACTCAGCTATGACAAATCAAACAGAAAGAAAAACAAGTTTTTTTTTTTTTTTTTTTTGGGTATATTCGAGTAATATTATGCATAGATATGGGGTTACCATATCTTGGAACGTATTCAAGTTCTGCACAGCTTTCCGAGGGCTATGCTTGGTCATTTTAAAGTGATGAAATTTTAGAACAGCTAACGGTAAGGAGGAGATAGGCTAAAACAAATAAAAAATTATATCCTTAATTTTTTAAATAAAAAAATAATTAAGTAAAATGAAAGTTAGGCACAAGTTCACACGGATTTCAACAGTTTAGTCGGGGGTTGAGGTTGTTGCTCTATCTGTATTTGTTTTTGTTTATTTTATTTTTATAGATTTGTTCATTTTATATTTTTTCTTATTTGGATTGTTGGGTCTCAATAAAATTTCTCTAAAAAGAAAATATTAGAACCCTGACACATTGGAAAATAGGAAAGAAGCATGCATATCTTTAGTCAAAGTCTTTGTCTGTTATCTGTAATGTTAAAATTGTTAAGTTTGCATGTTGTCGCTGAACTTTAGTGAAATGAGGTTGATACTTGAATGCCGTTTTCTCTTTCTTGTTATTATGACCCATGAGTCAAGATAGTGACTGCACTTGTATATTCGTTGTCCTTATCACTTGACTTGGTTGCTACTGAGAGTTTGAGAGACCTTAAAATGAGCGTGTTCATTGGTTTTAACTAAGAATTGACAAAATAACTTATCTGGATGAAATAATGAGATGAAATTGATGGAGGTGAGAGATGACCATATGCATGACATAGGTGTCCCACCCACTTGAATGCCTAAGTGAGCTTGCTGCCATTATTAGAATTGTAATAAAGTCTTTGTTTCAGTGGTTGTTCTTACAATGACTGGAGTCAAAGTCTTTGTCTCCTTCTTTATAGTTGTAGTTAAATGTCAATTTTGCATTTGCTGGACTGAATTAATGAAATAAAATGGATGGAAGTGAGGGCATTATTGATGGTTTGTTTTGTCGTTCATTTGATTACTTCATCCCCAATTCCCATTGATTCCCGCCATTGATGTTCAATAAAAGGCTATGTGAAGCCTTTGATTATTCCTTGTGCCAAAATCAACAGGTATGAGAGCATCGGTGATATATTAGCTTGCTTGCTTGTGCTCTTGATTAAGTTGTGTAAGAACTGATTCTTACACCTCAAATTAATAGTCAACTTAATTTTTTAATTTATCAACGCAAAATACATCGGTAATATATTAGCTTGCTTGCTTTTGTAGTTGAATGAAAGCTATTTCTTCATATATTTTTTTTAAAAAAATCGGGTATTCCCTTTGAACTTATACATAACTTTCATTTTGCCCATTGTTTTTTCATTTCAGAAAATTCAGGATACAAACTTTTTTTTAAAAATCAATCTACCCTCTAGTGCTAAATTTCCTTACATTCCAACTATTTCACAGTTAAAAGATACCATGTGGGCACTCTGAGGGCAAATTGGTCAATTTGTATCTTATATATAATTAAAAACTTTAGTGAAATGAGGTTGATACTTGAATGCCGTTGTCGCCTTCCTATTATTATGCCCCATGAGTCAAGAACACGATTTCTTATTGAAGCAAGGACCCATTCAACTCAATGCACATGACTGGAAAACTAATTTGATTTTGTTTGTTTTTTAGTATGCACAGCTTTCTCGTAGATTTTTCTCTGATCAAGGGGTTCCTTGACTTTGATGTTTTTGGGAGAAAAATATATTAGAATTACTGAAATGAAATTGATGGAAAGTGAGAGGTTATTATTTGCTTGACATAGGGGTTTAGAAGTGTCCCACCTGAATGCTTGACACTATGTCACATGGTATATCGTAGGTAACAAACTTCAACAAATGCAGCCTCTCCGAATAGAAAGATACTGTCAAGGGTTTTTGTCATGAATGATCCTTGAATTTTTCAAAAGTCCTCATTTGAATTCTCAAACTTCAAATCAATCAATATGACCCTTAACCCTCATTTGAATTCTCAAACTTTCAAAAGTCCTCATCGGTTATTTATTAGCTTGCTTGCTTTGTAGTGATTCGGCATCTTCGTGTCCAAAATAGCCGCGCGGCTATACCCGTTAAGCATATAATATTTAAAATACAAATTTATAAATAAACCCAATTCTAGACATGTATTTATAAAAAAACTCAAACACTATTTAAACATAGAAATACACCTAAAATCAACCACAAAGTAAACAATTGTATATTTTTTGGGTGTGTTTATAAATGGGTTTTGAGTGTGTGTAATGATGAGTTTTTGGTGTGTTTATAAAGTGTTTTGGGTGTTGAGTTTTTTTATAATTTCAGCTCATATTTTGGGTGTTTTAGTGAAACTCCCTATTTAAAAGCCGTATAGCCACTATACTTTTTTTTTTTTTTTAAAAGGACCCTAGTACAGCCGTTCGGCTCTACTCGATTTTTATAAAAAATCTCAAGTATAGCCGCTTGGCTATACTGTAAAAAACAAAACCCATATCGCGCGGCTATACTATTTTTAAATAATAAAAAAGGTAGTTTAGCCGCTTGGCCGTACTCTTTCAGCGTATTATATTTCAAAAGACTATAGCTGCAGAGCTATACGATTTATGTAAAAATAAAAAATGAAAGAGGACCCGCATAGCAATTCGGCGCCCGACTATACTCTTAAATATATTATCTTTAAAAGGAGTATAGCCGGACGGCTATACTATTTATTTAAAAAGATTGGCTATACTCGTTTTAAATATGAAAACTCAATGGAATGGTATTCGAGCATTTGGTATAGGACTTTGTACATTTATATACTATTTGAAAACCCAATCTTTTTTAATAATTTTTTTTATCACATTAATTCAATCCCAGACTTGCATTTTGAATCACACTTGCCACAGGAATGTACCATTATGAAAGCAATTTTAGTGCAATTTATTAGCAATGCTCAAACACGTAAGAAAATTGAAAACTTAAACTACGTAGTAACGGTAATAACTAAGTCTTGCTTTGTAGTTGAATGAAAGATATCTTCTGATTTTAAATATATATAAAAAAGAGTTATTTGGTGCCAAAAGCAAAAAAGGCTAAACTATTTAGGTTCCAAAGACTGAAACACATGCCTCATATAGAATCCAGCAAAATAATCTTGCTTGATATGTTCCCTTTGTACAATTTATTCCAACTCCCTATTCCATTTGTTTGGCTGGTCATCTTCAAGTCCAAAGCTGATCACGAGCCTTCCCCCGAAAAGCGTAACCTATCGCCAATGTTGATTGATTGTCCTCTAAGTTATGATTTTGTTGTATTTTGAGTGTACGTTAACTTCTTTTTTTTTGTTGTTGAGGAATCGCTATTCTTTACATTAAAACAGAGCAATGTGAGTGAAGTTTTAACTGAATGTTTGACAGGGTTGGGCTAATAGCAACATATTCATATTCTTTTAGATAGGAAAACAAACATGCGTTACGAAAAACATTTCTAAATACCAATAACCCTTATTAAAGCGTAAGCCAAAAGACAGAAGTGGGCATGAAATAAATTATAATAATCCAAACATCTATGAAGAATTAGAACAGTGCAGACTCAAATGAAAAGCAGCGCATGTCCTGATTAGGCAGTGAAACTATCAAGAGCAAGCAATTCACCACATGTTATATGTAATGGCTTTGACAAATGCAGCCTTTGAGTTGATGAGAGGAGCTTAGAAACTTTCTTCATTGTTGGACGAGACTGCGGACTGGATTCAAGGATGCAAACACGATGTTCAAAAGAGAGACCACCTCCCTTGCTTCTTCCTATGTTGCTACTGTGCTGTTGTATTTCTCTTACCCCTTTTGTAGGGTTTCTTATTCAATCCTTTCTCGATAAAAAAAAAATAAAAATAAAAAATAAAAAAAAAATTCCCAGGTGTTAATTTAACCGACTTAGGCACATTTGTCTCCGGGTGGCCCAATTGTTTTTCTTTTTAATATATATTAATATTTTCGAAAAATATGTGGATAACTTTCAGGTTTCTCAAAATAACATTGGAACATGTGAAATTCCACTTCTTAACATTTCGAATTTTTCATTAGAAGTGAGAATGTTTAAATTGATATCATTTATCTCTATATATATATATATATATATA
>NC_024128.1:21612693-21625240 GCF_000346735.1 Prunus mume
TTCTCTCTCTCTCTTTTGATAAGACTAAGTAGAGCGTTCCTCGCACTTTTGTCAAAACCAAGGACGGATCTATTGCTAGGCTAGAGTGGGCTCCAGCCTAGGGGAAGATTTTTAAATATTAAATATAGTTAAGTTTCCTACTCCAATAAATATTAGCCCATTACACAAAATAAATATAATAAACTAATAATAGCCCAATTTAAGTAAAGTAAATAATAGCTTTATTTAAAATAAGCCCACTCCTGAAGCATATAGGAAATAATAAACATCAATCCAAACCTATATAAAATTGATTAGAAGTAGAACTCACGCAAAGGCTCTACCAACTTGACCTATTCTCAAAAATAATAATATAAAAGTGAAATAAAAAGAAATTAATGTAGGATAAGGGTAAAATAGGAAACACTACAAAACAGAAGCCCTTTTGCGAGGGCATTTTGTCTTTGCAAAAGGCCTTTTGCCGTCGCAAATATCTTTTTTCGACTGCAAAAGTCCGTCGGCAGTCGTTAATAAAAGCTCGGTTGCAAATACTTCATTTCCGACCAATCCGTTGGAAATAATGTATTTCTGATGCCCATGCTTCATAGCTATTGCTTAAATTTCTATCGGAAATGGATTTTTTAAACGACCTTTTAAAACGACCCTACATATTTATTTCCGACCGTACATGTGGTCGTAATTACTTATTTGATTGTCAGAAATAGTTCTTTTATCGTGATTTTTTGTTTTTGTGAATTCATATTTTCAACCAATGAGTGTCGTCAGAAACACTTTTTCCAACAATGATATATTATTTGTGAGGGCTAGATTTCGTCGCAATTATCATTACCGACCAAAATAGTTTGTGGAAAATAAATAATAGCTCGTCGGAAAAGAGTATAAAAATATATTTTCGATGGGCAAGTTATGTCGGAAATATATATTTCCAACCATATTTATTCGTCGCAAAGTTTGTCGCAAATAGATTAATCCTGTCGGAAAATATTTTCGACCAACAAGTGGTCGGAAATATAATTGTTTCGACCCGATTATGTCGTGGGGAATTTTGTCGGAAATAGGCAATTATTGTCGGAAACTATTTCCGATGATAAAGTGTTTGTTGGAAATATGCATTACCAAGAGGGAAATGCGGTCGAAAAATGTAATTATTTTATAAAAAAAATTAATAAAAAGAAATTTGAATTATAATATTTGCTAGAAATAGTTTTCTAATCATCCATATTTAATTGGTAATAATAAATAATAAAAAATTATACGACACCATATTGTACTAAAATTTTATGCATTCAATTAAAATTATTCTATATAGTTAAAACATAAACAATCCCCATCATCCTTAAAACATATAAGCAATCCGCAAATATATCAAAACTTTGAAAATCAAAATACATATTGTAGCAAAATACAATTGATGTTGCACTACTCGTCTTCGAGGTGAGCATCTGAACAACTATCTACATTGTCCTGTCGAATAAAAGATAATAATTAATAAGACATAAATCATTTGAGAATAAAAATAACAAATACAATATTTAACAGTGAGCAAAATATTGAAATGAGAAAGAAAAGAGTTCACCATTAAAGCAGATTGTCTTGAGCGTGCATAAGTATTTGAGTTGTTTTCCCTCATACTTTGAACTAGATCTTTCAATTCATACAGCACACTTTTCAAGTCCTTCACTTCCTCCTTTAATTTCTCATGCTCTTCTTCACGTTCTAAGCATATACATTTATTACAACCTTGGTCTTCTGAAACTTGGAAAGAACATTCAATTAGAAAATGATGTTTTCTTTAGTCAGAATAAGGGCATCTATATGTCACAAACCAGTCAACATATAATTAAGAACGACCTGTAGTTAACTAAGGGGAAAGCTTGTAATTCTTCTTTTGCATAAAACTAGACTTAGATTGATGATATACAGAAGCCAATCTATTCAACCATTAATTTTTTCCAGTGATGAAGCTTCAGGAACTTCACCATTGACATTTTTGTTCTCATTCTTGGACTTACGATCATCAAGGTAGTGCTGATAAGCATAAGAAATAAAGCCCCAAATGGCCAAAACCATGGCCATTGCCTTAATTCCATCCATTTTGTCGTGGAAGAAGATCACAGCTAGAACTGGAACAACAGGCAAACCCATAGCACTTATGGCATTGGAGAAGAGGGAAGAGGCCTCCAAAATCAAGCCTATTGCGCCAATACCAAAAAGCTGCCATGTTATAGCTGTCCATACCAAATTCATAACATAGGATACCGTCCCTAGTTTGTACATCCCCATCTCTTTCTTCAAACCCTTCCACTCTCCGCTAGCGAAAAGCCCGACCAAGATGACACAGGTTGCAACTAGAGCTTGATACACTATCATATCCATGACCACTCTAAATGTCTCCTTTCTTATAACCCTTTTGAAGGCAAGTTGTGTTAGGGAAAGCACCAATCCATATCCGGCTGATGCCCCAACAGTGCATATGAACCCGATCGCATACTTTGTTTTCGATCCTCCACTAGGGTCATCCGCGGAGTCACCTTGAAACACGAGGAGGGTGGAGGAGATGGTGAGGAGAACTAGAGAATTGACAATGTAGGGAGTGAACTTTTGTGAGTTGAGGAGGAAGGAGAAAAGAGCATTGAAGGCCAATTGGGATGCACAAATGAGGGAATAAGTAGACACAAGAAGGTAAGCTAGGCCTACAGAATACAAGTAGCAGTCCAGTGCTAATAAGAGGCAATAGAGCCATTTACTGATGCAAGGATTAAGGTGGACGGTTGTTTGAATTGGACGGTACTATTTTTTGTGATTGGATTTCTGCTTGCTGCTGGGATGCAATAGTAAGGAAGCAGGACAGGAAAGCCACAAAGTTGTACCACTGTTGCCAGCCATTTGCTGTCGCCGCCTTTATCGAAGTACAATCTTCCCAAGAGTGTTGCAGCTAACTGGCCAGCGATGACAAGGAATGCATAAATGGCCACTTTAAGCCACCAGTTGAAACTTCTGTGCCGAGGAAGCAGTGACCGGTTGGGAACATTTGTATGCCCTGGTGAGCTTGCTTCATTTGCTTCCTGAGCTATAAGAACAGATGTTATAAGGAACTTATGTGTTAATCTTTGAAATTGAGTCATTTTACTGAAGTGGTGCTTTATTTGTAACTGCAGTGTTTCAGTGCCCAGAGAGTTCTAGATGTTTTTGAACATCAAATTCTGTCACAAAGTTTCTCTCACTCGCTATACTATGATTATGATAATAAATAAATAAAAGTTGGGATTTTTCAGAATTCTCCCTCCAAGCTCCTTTTGTAATTTTTATGACTCATAACTCACAAGAACAGAATTCACTTCTGAACATCAACAAGTAGATTAACTTAAGCATATATCAGGTGCTAACTTGGTATTCTCTGATAAGATCACATAGAAGTAAACTTACTGCACTAAAAAAAAAATTGACCAAAGCCTGTGAGTAAATGAGTTTGACATACCCATGATGCTGAGCTGCAGTTCTTGTGCTTCTCCCATGTTAAAAAATCAAGAGAGAGAGAGAGAGGTCTTGCTTCAATTCGCATGAAAATATTATTGGATTAATCTACATGTATCATGTTGACTGTCAACCAACCAGCATGGGATTGAAGACATGCATGCAATTTTACAGTAGATATAGATAGATACATGGATATTTCCAATTCAAAGTCCTAATTGGCCTTTGCTTCTTGCCGTTCTATTATTGCTTGCTTGTGTTCTCTAAAAACTGCAAGTTGCAGTTCAAACTAGATGGGTACTGATTTCTATGAGAACCCATGTCAGTATCACCATACATGGGTATTGATTTCTATCTTTCTGGAAGACAATTTGCTAAAGATATGCTAAAGGCTGCCATAGATAATTTCCTCTTTCCAAAGAGGAAATTGCTGTCCGTTCAAACAATTTAAGAGGAAATTGCATGATGTCCGTTCAAACAATTTACTAAAGGTATGCTAATACCCAGTACCCATTTTTCTATATCTATAATAACCTTTAAAGATGCTAAAGATCTATAACAACCTCTACATGAGCCGGTACAACGTGAAGCATGATTTGAAGTTTTCTTTATCTATAACAATACATGGATATTAGCAAAAATGTAGTAGGTTACCTGTATGGCTCAATGGCTTTCTTGATATTGCTGAGGAGAAGAGGGTTTAGGGAGAAGACGTATGAAGAAGACATATGGAAGATTTTTTTTTTCTCTTTTGTGGCTGCTGTTGAAAACTGATAACTGTTAGGGTTAGCAAAAAACCTAAATTAAAAAAGAGGCTTGAGCGGCAAACAAATAATTAATTTGGGCTTTCCCCCACTTTTTTTGGGCAAACGGGAGTTAATTGCTGATTTGTTTATATTTTGTTTAATTAATTAATTAATTAAAGAAAATAAAACAAAGGGCTTTGAAACTTGATCACATTTGAGATTAGTATTTGTCAAATATACGGTTTCTGTAACAAATCTATATTATTTGTACTTAAATAATTGAATTCCTTAAATTATTTGAGATTGATAAAGACATTTGTATTTTTTAGTGTTGATCATGTTATCTATACCCGGCTGTACGTTTCAACTCCATTATGTTACATATTTAATGATAAAACAAAAGGAAGGATCAAGCTAAAATTGATGGTCTTATAGTACGAAAGAGTCCGTTTTAAACTTGATCAAGTTTAAATATGTTGATCAATCGGAAGAACATGTGATCAAGAGTATTTGAAAATCTAAAAAAACCATTGATGTGTTGAATATGATAATTCGAATCCAAATTCGATATGGTATATTGCATTTTAGGCCAATGTAATCCAAATCCAATTTGTTTACGATCCAAATTTGAATTAGGCCAATTGAATCCAAATTCATGAAATCAATAGTGTTGAAACAGACAAATCTATATTATTTGTACTTAAATAATTGAATTCCTTAAATTATTTGAGATTGATAAAGACATCTATATTTTTTAGTGTTGATCATATTATCTATACCCGACTGTACGTTTCAACTCCATTATGTTACATATTCAATGATAAAACAAAAGGAAGGATCAAGCTAAAATTGATGGTCTTATAGTACGAAAGAGTTTTATTTCAAAATTCGAATACAATCTAGATTCGTTTACATTAGTAATTTCACTTAATCCAAATTAGGCCAATGTAATCCAAATTAAATTCATTTACATTAGTAATTTCACTTAATTCTTTCGATATGATGATGAGGGAAATCAAACTTTTTTATGTTATTTGATAATTTGTTATCTTTATCAATCGGAAGAACATGTGATCAAGAGTATTTGAAAATCTGAAAAAACCATTGATGTGTTAAATATGATAATTCGAATCCAAATTCGATATGGTATTGCATTTTAGGCCAAATTCAATAGTCTTGTTTCCCATATCACCATGTAAAGGAATTCAATTATTTTTCTTGGATTTGGTGACCTCCCCTGAAAGTTTGAAAATGCACGAATTTGCTTCACCCGTTCAAACTAGGTAGAGAAAACAACACAAAATTCTAACTATGGATTGAGGAAACCCAATCATGCTTTATCATCAGCCCACACACGAGTTATTGTCTTTCAAAATTTATTCCATATTTAGTCAGCACCCAAAAAAACAAAAAAAACAAAAAAAAACAAAAAAACAAAAAAAAAAAAAAAAGAAAAGAAAAAGCTGGAGCCGCGGGGGGTGGGGGAACACGCCCAAAACTTACCCATATTAGTTTTAGCTTTTACCCTAACTTCAACAGCAGCAAAAAGAGTAACCGTGTGTTTGGCAAAAGGAAATAAAGACGGGATTTGCAAATCTCATAATCGGTGGAATTCTGCAAATCTCAAGAGCAGGGGAAATTTTTTTTGTTGCGCGCCAAGAAATACACCTTATATCAGTTTTCTATCAAGAGTGGGAGAAGAAGGCAGGCCATCCAAGTTTCGCAGGTGAGCTTTCATTCTAGTTGCAATTTTTTTATTTTTTTTGTTGATATTATTTATGGGTATTCAATTTAATGGGTTTGATCTATCTATCTGTACTTTCTTTTTGTTATATGATTCTTTATCTAATGGGTTTGGCTGGGCTCTGTTTGTATTCTACTTTCTGTTTGTATTCTACTATCTGCACAGTGATTCTTTATCTCTACATTCTGTTTTGTTATCTGATCTCTTCTGGTTTCATTTTGAAACTAGATTTCGACCCAAAAAACAGAAGTTAATCATCTTTTTTAATCTGATAGAGTGTGTTTGGTTTTGCCATCTATCATCTTTCAATCTAAGACTTCGTTTTGCTCCAATAAAGGTATAGTCTCAACCTATCCTTGTTTTTTAATCTGTGTTGTTCCAGTAAAGAATAGATTATATGTTGTGAAAGTATTGTTTTCTGCACTTTCTGGCTACAGATTTTTACTCTTTATTTATGAATTGGCTTGTTGGCCACCAAAGAAGAAATAAAAAATTTGTCCATCATCTGACTGGTTTTGCCTCTGTGTTCTTTGCTGCTGTGTATTTCAATGAAGAAGTATTATATGAGCATAAAAGTATTAATGTTTTTTAATTAATGGGGAAGAGGATTTGAAATTAGGACATCTTCTATAACATTAGGAAGAGAAATATGTATGACTAGATCAAGAACACATGGTCCTGTTTGTTTTCTGTTTTCCTTCCTTTTATTGTTCTAGATGTGTACACAAATGACTAAGGGAAACTAACAAAAGGACACCCAATTTACTGGTTTGCAGTCAAAGAAAACCAAATTTAACTCAGAAATCATTTGCCTTCATATTCTAGTATGTTTTGGGTGGTTTGTAACTTTTTACAGGACATCTTCTATAACATTAGGAAGAGAAATATGTATGACTAGATCAAGAACACATGGTCCTGTTTGTTTTCTGTTTTCCTTCCTTTTCATGTTCTAGATGTGTACACAAATAACTAAGGGCAACTAACAAAAGGACACCCAATTTACTGGTTTGCAGTCAAAGAAAACCAAATTTAACTCAGAAATCATTTGCCTTCATTCTAGAATGTTTTGGGTGGTTTTTAACTTTTTACAGCCATCTTCACAACCCAGAACCATTAATTAGTCCCTTGCGGCTGTGATAAGTCTATTCTGAGGCCGTCCATGTGATCTGCATTTTTGCCAGGATACCATTGAATTTCCAAAAATTTTAGCTAAATATCCTACTGCTTAGTGAATTTCTGACAAGTAATATCCAACTGCATTTTCTCCATCAGCACATAGTATTGCACTGTTTTGTATCCATCCATGATATTTTGGTGGTTATAAGGTATATATGATTTTTTGGAGTACTTTAAGCATTTCTAGGTGAAACAACTATTTAACTGATAAAGCTGTTTATCATATTTGAGGACAACCTACAATAGCTCAACCCATTTAAACACACTTAGGAGACCTTTTATTTCTTCTTTTCTTCAATTTACAGCTGAACTATTCTATTTTGGCACTTCTGTGACTAAGAATTTGGTATCAGCAGTATCAACCCTTCAGAGAATAACTCTCATTAATGTTCATGTAATTGTGTTATAAGAAGTCTAAGATGTGTGCACCAGTGCTAAAGTGTTGAATTTCTTTTTATGCAGGAGGAGGCTTCTACTATCAAGGCCGCAAGAAAAGCTTGGTACAAAACTATGATCTCTGACAGTGATTTAATTTATTGCTTTGAAAATCTAAGACTCTGTTTTGTTAGTCTATTTTGTTGTGGTATTTATCTGTGTCTCTGCTGCTGCTGATACTTTTGGGTGATGTTTTAGGGAATTACATAATATGTCATGTTTAAAAAGAATTTTCATGACAAATCAAATTTGGACCTCACCCATTCCTTAATGCTTCCCTGATTGTCATTTAAGAAAGCATATCAGCAGCATCAACCCTTCAGAGAATAACTCTCATTAATGTTCATGTAATTGTGTTATAAGAAGTCTAAGATGTGTGCTAGTGTCAGTAAGTTGCCTGTGTGAGACGTCTTAGTTTCATGACAATGTTAGCTACTTTGGTTTGCAATACAAGCATAATTTTGTTTTGGATTCCTTTAATTTTATGCGAATGGTGGATGCATGGCACGTTGGTTTGGTTCTTTCTTTCTTGTTGGGTCTACATGATAACCAAATTCTCTTTAAAAAAATCTGTTTTCTTCCCTAGCTAATAATATATTTTGTTAAAAGAATATATGGCATGCAGAGAAATGCTAGTCAAACTTTTGGGTGATGTTTCAAATATGAAAATGATAAAGGTTTAATATCTGGATTTTTGGTCGTTTGTTCTATTAATATTAATTGGATCTTATTTATGCAGAGAAATGCCTGTTGATAAATCTTGGATGCAATCTGGGAGGTCGTCAGAAGATTATTTTGTAGGAGTTGAAAGTTTTCTCAATTATGCATACAACCATGTTAAGCCGAATGATTCTAAGATCTTCTGTCCTTGCTCTAAATGCAGTAATAGATATAGACATCTGAGGTATGAGGTACACAAGCATCTTCTTTATGATTGAATTAAACTAACTTATACTACATGGCATTTGCACGGTGAGGGTGAGGATGAGGATATTGATGAAAGTGATGAAAGTGATGAAAGTGATGGTGACAATGATGGACATGATGTGGCCAGTATGGAGCAAGACGATGATATGCATGGTTTAATAGAAGAAGGTCGTCCACAAGATCCAAATGGAGATGCGCACAAGTTTTACAAATTGTTAGAAGAGGCAGAACAACCATTGTACGTTGGTTGTGAATCATATTCTAATCTGTCTTTTGTTGTGAACCTTATGCATATCAAGGGTATTGGTACTATGAGCATTAAAGCATTTGGTATGTTGCTAACATTGTTGAAAAATGCATTTCCTTTTTGTGAGAAGTTACCTACAACTACTAACGGTGCAAAGAAAATTATTTCAGATTTAGGTCTTCATTATAATAATATAGATGCATGCAATAATGATTGCATCATTTATTATAAGGAGCATGCAAATGCAATGCAGTGTCCTACATGTAAGCTTTCGAGATGGAAGAAACAAGGAAAGGGTAGCAAAAAGAAAGGTAAAAAGGTTCCATGGAAGGTGCTTAGATATTTTCCACTCACACCAAGACTTCAAAGATTATTCATGTCATCCAAGACAGCTGTAGATATGAGATGGCATTTTAAGGACCGTGTAAAAGATGGAGTGTTGAGGCATCCAGCAGATTCTGAGGCTTGGAAATCGTTTAATCAAATTCATGAGTCATTTGGTATGGAACCTGGAAATGTAAGACTTAGTTTGGCAACAGATGGATTTAATCCTTTTGGGAACATGAATTTGCATTATAGTATTTGGCCGGTTCTTATATACCCATATAATCTTCCTCCGTGGATGTGCATGAAGGACCCTTATGTTTTCATAACTTTACTTATTCCTGGACCTAAGGGTCCATGCCATGACATTGATGTATACATGAGGCCATTAATAGACGAATTGCGAACATTGTGGGAAATTGGTGTTGAAACGTATGATATATATGCAAAGCAAAATTTTCAGATGAGAGCTGCACTTCTTTGGACTATCAATGATTATCCAGCATATGCATACATGTCAGGTTGGAGTACGTCTGGTAAATTGGCATGCCAATATTGTGCATCTGATACTTCGCATCGGCGGTTATCTCATGGGTCTAAAACATGTTATTTGGGTCATAGAAGATTTTTACCGTCTGACCACGTATGGCGTAATCAACGAAGCCAATTTGATAATGCAAGGGAAATAAGACTTGCACCCAAGAGACCATCTGGTGATGATGGCACACCTCCCGAGCCATTAACCGGAGAAGAAGTGTTGCATATGGTTGAAGATGGTGACAGAGTTTGTTGGAAGAAGAAATCAATATTCTTTGATCTCGAGTATTGAAAATACCTTTATGTGAGGCATGTCCTAGATGTTATGCACATTGAGAAGAATGTTTGCGATAGTATCATTGGTACATTGCTGGAGATCCCTGGAAAAAATAAAGATGGGATTGCTGCTCGATTAGATTTATTGAACATGGGGGTCAAAACTGATTTGCAACCCTAGTATGGAGAAAAACGTACTCGTTTGCCTCCCGGGCCTTGGAATTTGTCAAGAGTAGAGAAGAGAGAGGTTTGCAATTCTTTCTATGGTATGAAGGTCCCTGAAGGTTATTCTTCAAATATAAAAAATCTTGTATCTTTACAAGATTCAAGACTTCTTGGCCTTAAATCACATGATTGTCATACCTTAATGCAACAATTGCTCCCTGTGGCAATTCGTTCTGTTTTGGAGAAGCCTGCAAGGTATGCAATAACTCGTTTGTGCTTCTTCTTCAATGCTATATGTGCAAAGACTGTTGATGTTTCCAAGCTAGATAAGTTGGAAGAAGATGTAGTAGTTACTTTGTGTTTGCTTGAGAAGTACTTTCCCCCTTCATTCTTTGATATCATGGTTCATCTAGTAGTACATCTTGTCAAAGAAGTTCGTCTATGTGGGCCAGTGTATTTTAGATGGATGTACCCGTTTGAAAGATATATGAAAGTGCTAAAGGGGTATGTTCAGAATCGTACTCGTCCCGAAGGTTGCATTGCTGAGCGGTATATAGCTGAAGAAGCTGTAGAGTTTTGTACCGAGCATTTATCTGATGTTAGTACAGTTGGAGTGCCTTCAAGCCAAAAGATGGGAGTTTCAAAGCCATTATCAGGTTGCACAGTGAGCGTAGTTGATCGGGACCTGTTGAACCAAGCACATCTATATGTCTTGGAGAATACGGAGGAAGTCCTACCTTATATCGAGTACGTATGAGTTTTATTCTTTAAGTTTCCATTTTAAATTATTTCTTATGTTTATCTTATATGTTTGGGACCGTAATACTTGAATTTTGTGTGTCATGTAGGCAACATATGATCCACATCCAGACCGCTTATCCAAAATTTAGAAAGAGAACAAAGTGGCTGCAGGATAAGCACAATAGCACTTTCATTCAATGGCTACGCTTCAAGGTATATGTTATTGAATAACATATTGGACTTTTAATTTTCTTCTTTCTATGTTAGATTGAATTAAGTTATGATTAATTTGCAGGTTCAAAGTGAACTTACTGAGGAAGACAATCATGGCGTATCAGAAAATTTAAGGTGGCTAGCAGCTGGTCCAAACATGGCAGTGCCATTATATAGGAGCTATCTCATTAAAGGTATTAAATTCAACATCAAGGCACAAGATGATGTGTGGACAACTCAAAATAGTGGAGTTTATTTACTTGCACATACTATGCAAGTTGCTAGTGCCAAGGATAAAAACCCAATTCTCTCAAATATGGGTTTCTATGGTGTCATTCAAGAAATTTGGGACCTTGACTACCAAAAGTTTACAATCCCAGTCTTTAGGTGTGATTGGATTGATAATACTTCTGGTCTTGTAGTGGACGAACTTGGATTTACCCTTGTAGATTTGAGTAAAATTGGACATAGGAATGACCAATTTGTTTTGGCTTCTCAAGTCAAACAAGTATTTTTTGTTGACGACCCGATGCATCGTGGTTGGTAGGTAGTGTTATCGATGTCTAATAGAGAATATAATGATGTTATTGGTGATGATGTCTTAGGTGATGTGAGAATTGAGTGTGAGCCATTTACTAGAGGGATGCCAAATGTTGACACATTTGATGAAGTGGTGGGTGAGTTAGGGAGTCAAAATATTCGAGATGGGTGTGAAGATATATGGATTGAATGATGCTTTATGTAATTGGCAGTGTATGACATTAATTTTGTAATATATTGTAATATGATTTCTTCACTTTCATTATACAGGTTTTCGCCACAAAACAATCAGTACAAAAATTACTGGTTCCAGATTACAAACACGACGGTCTTGATAAAAATGTGAAAAACAAACGTCTGTTCTAATAAAAAACGACGTTTTGGAGCATTCAACGACTGCAATATATTTACCGACGTCTTAAAGCAACGTAACAATGAAGAACCACGACGCTATTGTGAAACAGTTATCCAGGATAACACGTCGGACAAGCATAAAGAACCGCCATGTAATTCAAAATAACACGACTCCAATCCCATAATACCGACGTCTAAAAGACGAGATCTCTAACCTGAACGTTACAAAAGACGACGTCGTCATGAATTTACCACGTCGCATGTTCTTTCATAAACGAAGTGGAAAAGGATAAATTCACAATGGTATTTGAAGTCCTTTGGTAAATTTGTCGACGTTAAGATATATGAATTAGACGACGTTAATTTAATGAAGACGTATAAATTATGAAACACGGCGGTATTTTTCATGGTAACGATGTTGTATATAGATGACAATGTCGTCTTTATAAATTAATGTGTCGTAATTAATGACCCCATCATTTTTTCCACGTCGTTTATTTTCAGATAATGTCGTTAAAATTATTTTATACGGCGGTGGAATGAGAAACGATGCCGTTTCATAGTCATTACACAACGATTATATTTCAAAATATGACGTATAAATTCTATAATACGGCTCTCATTTATTTGGAACCGACGTTGTTTATT
>NC_024128.1:21625355-21642525 GCF_000346735.1 Prunus mume
CGGTTGTTGGAAATGTTGTGACGTAGTAGGTGTCAATAACGTCGTCTATTATGTATTTAAAGACGTCATATTTCTATTCGTCGTTAAAGGTTTATTTAACAGCGTTGAGTTTTAGTTCTCGTCGTTGTATGTTTATCTTGCGGCCATGTTCTGTTAATATATGTCATATGTTTCCTTTTTAACGACGTTTTTTTGTTAGAGTTGGTCGTCTATTCTCATCCTCGACTGTTTTTTTATGTCTTTTTGCAGTACAAAGACATCGGTTTTTATTTGTTGATGACGTTTTTTGTTTTAACAACAACGGGTATTTACCGTCGTGGTTTTATTATGGAAAAGATGTCGGTGGATTCCACGACCATTTGAAAACTGAATACACGACGGTGAATTCCCGTCATGTTTTTCCTTTTTTGTAGTAGTGTAAGTTATGACCTCAAATCTCGGTCTAACATGACTGCATTCAATAATAATATTTGTAACCACTCAACAATATCAAATAAACTTCTCATTAAGTGTTTCACTATTCGTGATCACTGATTTCAAGTTAGAAACATCGTTTGTCATCGATCAATGCATGTCTTCTATATCTCACGAAACAAACTGGATAAGTACATACATTTTATCTCTCAAGGGCTCAAGCAAAGGTATTTTCTCGTAAAACCAAAACTATTTTACTCCAAAACTATAACTATAATTGAATTGAAAAAAATTACTATTTTACAAACTATCCAATGTAAACTTCATACCAGCAGCGCAACAAACATCTGGACACAGATGTTGACTTTTAGCAGTTCTTTAAGATTTTTCTTTCCAAAAGCTTTGATATTGCATTTGCCCAATTATAGTTTGTCATTGTTCAGACATCTTGAAAATGTGAAATTATGTTTCAAGAGATTGAATTATCACTATTGCAAAAGAATACTGTAATACAAAAATGAAAATACATAAGGCATACAAAATCTTAACATAATTCACTTTAATTTATTTTCTATTTTTTATCACTATTGCCTTTGTGGTTCCACCCCAAGGGGCAAGGGCAAACACTATTCACTTTAATTTATTTTCTATTTTTTATCCTTAAACCATTAATTTTGATAAGGTTTTCAGATAATATTTTCGGTTGCCACATGTCACTATTTATTATAAAATTCTCACCTAAAATTTCAGATAACATTTTCGAATTAAATTTTCAGATAAGATTTTCGGTTGCCACGTGTCTTACTTCAGATTAGATTTCCGGATATTTATTTAAAAAATCTAGTCTCATATTTCAAATAGATTTTCACCCTCTAAAATTGCATCACGTGTTCCATGTCAGATAAGATTTTTGGATATTTACTAAAAAATTATAATCTCATATTTCAGATAAGATTTTCACCCTCTAAAATTGCACCACATGTCCCATATCAGATAAGATTTTTGGATATTTACTAAAAAATTATAATCTCATATTTCAGATAAGATTTTCACCCTCTAAAATTGCACCACGTTAATCCCTCTATAAAACTACAATCTCAACTCTTACCTCTTACACCATATCTTCTCTAGTATTTCATTTCTCAAATTTTACAAAACACATTCTACTCTCAATGTCTAACCTGAGGAGAGTGTTGGAAAGACAAGAGCGAGAAAAGGAAGAAATCAAGCACAGATGTAATAACCCAAACCTTAATTAATATTTAATTATTAAACTATTAAGAGGAAAGGACAATTTTGCCCTTGGATTAGTTTATTGAAGAAAAAGTTGACTTTTGACCGATAAAGAATTTGACAATTCCACATGCACTATTGCGTAGAGCGCGACGAAACGAGTCCGTAGACACGTAGTGGGCTCGAATCGGAGTTATAATGAAGGAATTATGGTCAAAATATATAGAAGGGCAAAATGGTAATTTTCCAAAGCCAGATTTTTAAAACCCCAATTCTCTCTCCTCCCTCAGTCTCTTCTCTCTCCCGACATCCTCCCTCAAGCCGAACCTTCAAACCTCCATAGCCACCACGTCTGACCACCGCAGCCCTTGTCGCCGGTGCCAAAAGGACCAGCTCGGAGCCACCTTCAAACCCCGACCACTTTCCTCCGTCAGCTGCCGCAAAACTGCAGGAAAACTCAAAGGAAAGTCGCCGGGTTTTAAATAACTTCCAAGCTTTCGATCCCCGTCATCCGGCCACCAATTCGGACGAGTGAGGTATGGATTTCTAACTATTTTCCATGCTCTAGCTGATGGTTGGGTCGGATTTGAGAAATTTCTAAGTTTGATGGGTTGATTTTCGATTTAGGTTTCAGCCGGTTTTGAGATGGTGATTCCAGCCACTTCCGGCCACTTTTTGGGGTCGGTCCAAGAACAAAAGTGGTTCCAAATATGGTGTTACACATAGGATAGGAGTCTTGAGCCATAACTACTGAGATTTTCCAGCGAACTTTATCGCTTGGGTTACTCACATGCTGCCAGCACGTGTGGCAGCGTGTGGGCAGTCTGTGGGAACCACATTCAGTCCTAGAATGATCCTCATGTTGTCACGAGCGTGTAGGAATTCGCAAATCTCAATTCGGACAACATTTGAACCCCAAACAAATCCCGCATCGTCTGTGATTTCCGAGTTTAATACAGTTGAGCCATTGGATAGTAATCTTTTTCAGATATGTTAATCTAGACAATACCAGGATCATTTAGGGTTTGACGGATTGTGAATCGGAGTCCCGGATACTCCGAAATCGCAAACCCTAGGGTTAAGGTTTTGGGAACCATTTGATCGTGCAATCGTGACCAATCCAACTGTCCGATCAAGACCAGAGTCACGGGACATGTATCCTAGGTTCAAAGGGACGTTAATGCGGGCATTGGAATAACTTTAATGTGATGCACGCACTTCTAGGAGCTGAGGTCAGGGTTTTTAGTTTATTATTATATTGAGTAAGTATATCAATATAATATTATGGTAATTGAATCAGGCACTCGAGCACCAGTTGACCCGCAGGAGGGACCTTTAAAAGGTCCAGCGAGCCCGAACCAACTGTGAGTGGACTCTTTGTTTTCAAAAATGAATTTATGCAATTCAGTTACAGTATTTGATCTTGAATAAGTTTGTTCAAAGATTAGTGTTTTATAAGTTGGTTTGTGCTTTTACATATTTTGATTTATATGATGCCGAGTGGGATATCCTTTATGGATATAGGAAAAGGAAATTCTAGCTAAATATCATATTAATGGCAGCAGAGTTTTAGATTTACAGAAATCCAGTTATTCATCAGATCTTTCAGAAATTTTATATTTTCTTAAGCCACCTTAAGTACCCATATAGAAACATGTTGCCTTCGGATAAATTGGTTGGCTTCGGTAAATATGTTGCCTTTGGATTTTATTGGTTGCCTTCGGTTTAGTCAACATGCTTGACAGTTGGCCCAAGAGTTCTATGGTACTCGGACTCGTGCGGAGCGAGGATGCGGATCAGGTTGACTTATGTCCCCTGAATCATGCGAGTTTGCGGCTCGGATTGACCTTGTGTCACCGAGACCTGCGAGAGCGTGTCACCAATGGTGATACGAGGAATTGACGAATATCAGGAATTGAAGGAAATAAGGGGTACACCTAGGTGGTAGTTTTAAACTGATTTCAATGCTTTTAAGAGTTTAAGTTGACCATGAGTATGATTGGTATATATATATATATATGTATAAATATACGATTGCATTGATTTCAGTACGTATATAATGAAGAGAATGTTTTAGTTTTGAATAACTAGTTTTACAGTGGGGTTATTCCGTTCTTATGTATTTTTCTAAACTTTGTTTTTGGGTCCACTCACCTTTTTAATGTTTTGCGCCCCCAGGCAGTAGATGTTCATCCGTGAGCCACCACAGGGCAGTTTCTGCTTCCCGCACTTCCTCAGTTTGATGTAGGGTTTCTTGGTTCACAAGTTGTTTTCTTCCTTGTAAATTGATCTATATAGTTGCTCTGATATTGCCCTAGGACATATTTAACTGTTGGAACGTATTTATATATGTATACTGGAAGTTGATGTATATATTTAAATGCTTGTTGACAGGTGTAAATTTTGGGAATGTTCGATTTGCAAGGGAAACTCTGCCGAATTTTTGGTAGAAGTCGAACTTGCAAAAAGTTTAAATTTTAACAAGAAGGGCAATTAGGTCATTTGTGCTCGGCACCCGCCAGGTGTCGATCACGCACAGGGTTCGGCTAGGATTCCAAAGTGGAATTTGGGTCAGGTCCTGTCAGCAGACATGCTAAAGAAGATCGTGAGGCCGATGAAGAGGAGGAAGAAATGGTTGTAGCGGTGTGTATGCTCAATGAATCAAGGCAACACCACCGTCGTCATGCCCCGAACTTTGAACAGACATAGGCAGTCTCGGGGTAAGAATATCTTGGAAGATTACTTTATCCCAAATTCGTTATATCATGTTTCTTATTTTCAAGAGAGATATAGAATACAGTCTCATTTCTTCCAAAAAAAATCATGCAAGATATTTGGAATTACGACACATACTTCGTTTAGGAGTCTGATGCTATTGGGGTTTTGGGTCTTCTTCCAAAGCAAAAATTTACAGCTGCTTTGCGGATGCTTGCATATGAGGCATTTGCAATGCAGGTGGATGAGATTGCGCGGATGTGAAAATCCACTATCTTAGAGTGCTTGGTCAGATTTTGTGATGCAATAGAAAATCTCTACAATAGGGAGTACCTCCGTAAACCTACGGCTAGGGACCTCCGAAGGCTTGAACAAAAACTCGAGGCTCGAAGTTTCCCATGCATGATTGGAAGCATCAATTGCATGCACTGACAGTGGAAGAATTGCCTAACTACTTGACAAGGAGATTATGAGAATCGAAAGGGCCAAAAAAGTATAATTCTGGAGGCCGTAGCTTCATTCAACACTTGGGTTTGGCGTGCTTTCTTCGGAGCTGCCTGATCACAGAATGACCTTAATGTCCTTGGTCAATCCCTCGGTATTCAACAATGTCTTGAGAGATCATTCCCCTCATATCACATACCGAATCAACAATATCGTATACTTGGGCGCGTACTACCTCGCCGATGGAATTTATCCGAGGTGAACGACATTCGAGAAAACAATTCTGAATCCCCAATCCGAGAAGGAAAAAAGCTTTGCTGCTTTCAAGAATGTTATAAGAAAAACGTGAAAAGGTGTTTGGGTATCTTGCAAGCTCATTGGAAAATTATCACGGGTGCTGCTCGGATGGTTGATGAGGAGGTGTTGTGGAGCATTATGATGACTTCCATCATCCTCCATAATAGGATTGTGGATGATTAGTATGATTATGATGTTCTAGAGGTGTTCGAACTTGATCCCATGAACACGTCATAAACTAAAATTTATGAAAGGCCGATGTGAGCAAATGGACAACCAATGGAGCACGAACCATTAATTTGGGATGGTCGATACAACAACCTCATGATTGATCGTTATCAAGAAATGCAATCTTTGTATGTTCACGAGAGACATCAAGTTGACTTGATCGAGCACTTGTGGGAGATGAAAGGCAATCACAGTAGATGAAGTGAAGTTTAATGTTTTGTTTTTAATTATGCTCTGTTTTGTGTGTGGTTTGTTTGGAATTATGCTTTGTTTTGTGTATGGTTTGCAATGAATTAAGGTTTGTTTTTAATTATGTGAAGTTTTGATGTATGAATTTTTTTTAATAAATAGCTATATTTTTTAATGCTTTCTTTATTGAATAAAAGGGAAACAATACAACAAATTAATACATATTGAATAAAAGGGAAACAATATAACACATTAATACATATGGCAACTCTTTCAATACAACCTAATGGTTTTGATCATTTAACCAATCCGTGTTGCTAGGTCCATCGTCATGGAAAAGCTTTCTTCTCATAACATCCCTTCGTTTTAAATTCCAATAAGACTTTGTTTCATGAGACATATGGCTCATATTCATGGCCATGATTTTCATCTCTCTGTCCTCCATGTCTTGTTCTTGTGCCTGCTGCCTTTGCATTGCAAATGCTCCATGTCGTGCCTTGTTCGCTTCTTCTCTTTTCAAGTCTCTCTCAATTCTTAGTGTGTCGTTCCTAGCAATTTGCTCCAAAAATTGTGCACATTCATTGTTCGAAGTGCTCCCTCTCTTGGCCTTTCCTGCCTTTTTCCCAATAGGTCTCAGCTGACGTTGGACTGCTGAATCTTGATCCATTGGGGAGTCCAATGTCGAATTGGTTGCCGGCGAATTGTGGAGCAGCGTCTCTGACAAGACCCATCCCGAATTCCTCGGAACCCAGAACGAATCCTGTGAAATTTCCGACATTGCACCGAAGCCGAGCCTACTTATTAAAGACAGAGACTTTTTGTCGAATATTTTGGCAGAGTCTCCCCTATAAATTGGACATTTCCCAAATTTTCAACCTGTTAAAAACACAATGAAAAAAATATCCCAACAAGCAGCATACACAAAGTAGTAACTTGTAGTTTACGTAATAGGCCTATGGCCTTCAAGTAATTTGAAATAGAATGTTCTTAAATCAAGTAATTTGAAAGCAAAGATAACCCAAATATCTGAATCCTCTGTCACACGTCGGATAATCCAACGCCACATGTGATGAGCTAATAACATAATCTTAATGTTTCACACGCCGGAATATTCCAACGCCACGTGTGAGATCCAATAATCACATATTTTCCCACACGCCGAAATTTCCAACGCCACGTGTGGGAAATGTCTCACATGCCGGAATATTCCAACGCCACATGTAAGACAAGATAATCACATATTCTTCTCACACGTCGGAAAATTTCTAACACCACATGTGGGAAGTGTCTCACACGCCAGAATATTCCATCGCCACGTGTGAGACCAGATAATCACATATTCTTCCCACACGCCGAAAAATTTCCAACGCCACATGTGAGACCATATAATCACATATTCTTCCTATACGCCGGAAAATTTCTAATGCCACATGTGGGAAGTCCAGTAACTGGGAAATGGTACTTAACATAGTGTAATTATATACCTTCCAAAATAATCAACATTATTTATTAACCCAATTCACCATAATTCATCCAAACCTCATCACAAATAATTTGAACTCAATATAAACTCATCGCCAAAGCAAATCAAGCTCTCAAATCTCGAGATAACCCAAATTCACAATTAAATAATACTAATACAAATATATTTGAATTTCCCAAATTTTCATTCAAACTATATTTCATGCATATTTATTTAATTACTGAAAATAATGCACATTTTAAAACAAAAACCACTTAATTACTAATAATTATAGCCGAGTCCAAGGCTCACTTTCACGACCCACTAATCCAATATCTCAAGCTCGCCCATTCCATAACTTCAATTGTAAATAACAAAATCCAAGAATTTCTACAAGATACTATAAAACAAACTCCTAATCCCAACATAATTAGAACAACCCAAATAACGGTCAAGACTCGCTTACATGGCCGTTCTAGTACCTCTCAAAGGGTAAAACTACCTCGGAAGACTCACGGTCAACCGAGTGGTCTAACTACCCAAACTTGGTCAATCGGGCCCATGGGGCCCACGACCTCCGATTTCCGATCCGAAAGTTTCTATAGGTTCTACATATTTTAATAACCACGTCCTGTGAGTTTGGTCCGAATCGGACTGTCGGATTGATCACGATCGGACGGTTATCGTAAAATGCAAACTTTATGTTATTGAATTGGAACATCCGGGTCTCCGATTCACGATCCGAGGGATGTCTAGATTAACATAAATTAAATTCAGACGATCCAACGGTTCGAACCAATCGAACCTAGAAATCGCACAATAGGTGAGATCCGTTTGGGGTTCAAACATTAACCAAATTGGAATCCGAAAGTACATACGCACTCGTGAGGACCAGGAGATCATTTTATGACATAATGCCGGTAAATTACCTGGCCCACGCGCCGGCAGCTCGTGGATGCCTTGAGTAATTTCTGGCGGCCAGAAAAACTCCAAATCGCCAGCTAAGCTTCCTACCCTAGGTGTAAAACCCCATTTGGAGTCACTTTTGTTCTTGGACATACCCCAAAAATGGCCGGAAGTGGCCAGAATCGCGATCCCAAAACCGGCCAAAATCCAATTCGAAAATCGAACTACCTAGGCTCAAAATTGATAAATTCCTACCCGACCATCAGCTAGATCATGAAAAATAGGTGAGAAAGCATACCTCACTAGCCTGAAACGGTGGCCGGAAGAGGGAGAACAAGCCAGCGTAAGTTTACGAAAAAGCTGTTCAAAACCGCCTGTTTCTTGACTGTTTCAGGCGACTACGGAGGCGAATCGAGCCGGAGAAGGGTTGGGACTGGAAAAGGGAAGTGTGGTGGTTCTAACGGGACCGGTCTTTCTTGAAATGGTGGCCAGAGTTGGGAGAAATCACCCTTTGAAGTTGGCTGGTCGAGCTGCCCAAAATGAAGAAAGTCTGGGTTTTAAAAAAGCTGAACTTTGAAATATTTACGATTATGCCACTGAACTTCTTTTGATCGCCATTTCTTCGTTACAACTCCGATTCGAGTCCACTACATGTCTATGGACTCGCTTCGACGTGCTCTATGGAACGGTCCGATTGGAATTTCCAAATTCCTTCCCGAACTTAAAATGACATTTTTGCCCCTTTTTAAATTAAATAATATCTTTAATTTTTAAAAACCTTAATTAATTCAAATTATTTTATTTTATTGTTTATTTCAATTTATTTTCTCATTTAAATTTATTTCCTCTTACTTTAATCATTTAATCATTTAATCTCCCCCCAATAAAAAGTCAACTCTTAAATCATTTCAATATTCCCTAGGTAAAATTGTATTTTCCTTGAATAATTTAATGTTTAACTAATAATTTAGGATCGGGCTGTTACAATCTCATTCAACATAACCATCGGACCTGTGGAAATTATTTTGAATCTCGGACAATTCTTCACAACGTCCCAACATTGGTGATTCATGAAACTTTTTTTGTCTTGGCCCTTGACACCTAACTACATTTGTGCTTATATGATCTATTAAAAATAAATAATTGAAAATGTAATAAAATATAAACAATTTGGAAATACAAGAAAAAAAAATGAATATGCAAGGAAAAAATTTGATTATGCATGAAAATATAAACAAATTGGAAATGCAAGAAAAATAAAATTAATATAAACAAATTGGAAATGCAAGAAAAAAGTTACATTAAATTGAATAAAACGGCATTTATAAATATTTTACCTCATCAGCAAGATTTTGACCGCTTCGAATGTTGTCCCTCGCTTTTGCCAACACATATCTCCATTTCCCAACTCTTTATTCAAAATTTTCCACCAACTAGCCAAGGCCATTTCCGTCCGAGACGAACCCAATCTTTCAATAAATTCTCCATGAATTTTTCTTCACATATGACAGAATTTCATCTCATTTCTCGTGACCGGGCAATGACTAACTTTCACCCAACCCTCACACAACACAATATCTTCCTGAGTTGTCCACAGGCCTCCGGCTTCGATAGAAAAGGCCATTTATTTTTTTGATACAAATGGAAAGTAGTAGAAAAATGTGAGTAGAAAGTAATAAATATTGGAAGGAGAAGAGTCTGTATGGCCATTGGATTTATGGACAAAATTCGATCGGAGCCTCCGGGAAGTGCCACTTGGTGTCTTCCCGTTGGGGCCTATCAGCGGCTGAAATCAAATTTTTTTTACCGTTGGCGCTTGAAATTCACATGCCAACGGTAAAAAAAATTTGATTTTGGTTTGCTGACGTCAACGCCTTAAGGCTTAAGCCTAGTCAAGAATTGCCCATGGGCTTGCCCGGGCTAATGGGTCCCATGCCTTGCCCGGGCTGCCTTTTGCGTGCTGGAGGTCCAAATCGCCCTTGGGGGGGCCTGTTGCCAGGGCTGGGGGCCTGGGGTGGAGGTGCTCTAATGGCTTCAAAATTTGCCTCATTTTTCGAACTCCGTTTATTAAATTTATCTCTCGATGACCAACATTAGGCAAGCCAATTGGTTCCTCAACATCAAACGGTGTGAACTTTTCACATCTACCACCTAGTCTGAAATAGCTTTGAAAATTAATCTAATTATATATACAAGTCTTCTTATACATGTTGCTAACCAACCTTTCGTCATAAGCTTTTAAAAGACTCCAAAATGGTGTTTCCCTTATCATTTCAGAGTGTTCTTTTTTAGCACTCAATCTCAAAGCATTTTTAAAAATGGCCCAAAACGAGACATGTACTACAGTTTTCCAAACTTTCTCTTGTTCATTTCCATTTGCAAACATGGAATAGTTTACCTATAAACACAACAATTTACCTCCATCATCATCCATTTACCTAGAATTATATGCCTAAGAACATATTTAGTAATTTACGTACTATTTCAATTATAATTTTTTTTTAAATGTATATTTTTAAAACGATTATGAAAACATATCCTCTCAATCATGCACAAGGGAGAAAAGCAAACTCAAATTAGATATGTTTGGCTTGGAAAAATTGTAATGGTGATGGGTTAACTATAAAAGTAATACATTAAACATCAATAAAGTTACAATACATGTTTGACTTTAGGGCATATTTCTAATAGGGGCCCTAAATAGTTGAGATGCCCTACTCTAAAGCTCCTCTATCTCACTTTTCTTTTGCTAGGTTCTCTCTCATATAAATGTACATAGCTCTTATACAAACACAATTATGACTATAGTAGACGTAACCCAATTATTGGTGAACCACTCAAACACTTGTTTTATGTGTGTGTGTGTGTGTGTGTGTGTGATTGTGATCCCGTCGTTCTAGCGATGATTCAAAAACCAGCATCAACATAGGCATTTAACAATTTTACTAACATTTTGACTAACGGATGGGGCACTTTTTAGGGTTTATTAGAGTTTGCGCATGCATTTATAGATTTAATAGTTCATGTATCAACTTGAAAATAGACCTAGCATTTTTTTTTTTTTGGGCAATAAACACGATTAACCTGTGGGGGGGTGGGGGGTGGGGAATAAACACAATTAACCTGTAGCAAATAGAATAAGAATACGTGAACAAAGTAATACATCGGACAATGTTCATATATTGGAACAATGTTCGAATCATGAGTTGCCTTTCCTTTGATGTTGTACTGCTAGCTTGCATATAAACAATGTGACATTTTATTTAAATATGAAAACTCGTCATGAAAAATTTTTGCTTGTAATATTATGTATTCCTTGACTAATGAATGATAATAATATCAGTTTAAATTTTAAGATAATCTTTTGCTTTTTTTTTTTTAAAAAAAAAAAAAAATTGAACTCTTGAATAAAAAGTTCCTAGACCCAATAGCGGATCCACATAAAAACAAGGTGGTCAAGTGACCCCAAAAAGGCTAGAATCACCGTCTAGAGCAAATAATATTGACCCCTGCATGTGGTGGATGGATGGGCAAGCCATAGTCACCATCTGTTTTATTTATGGCTTAATTATGTACATGCCCCCTATGCTTTTAAGTTTATCTTAGATTACCACATGTGGTGGAAAACGTCTCAAAGTACCCCCCAACGTATAAATAACCGTCTCAATTTACCCCCTCCGTCAAATTTTTTGACGGTTCGTTACGAACACTGGGCCCCACTTCGTTTTAACCTTTAAGCTGTTCGAATAAGGGTTTCTCAGTTTGTAACAAAGGGGAAATTGGGTTTAGGGTTCATTGGAGAAGAGGGTTGTTGTCAAAATCTGAGGGTTCCTTCGATTTTGGGAGAATTTGGAGAAGAAATCATTGTTTGTAAAACTCTGAGGTGGAGTTTGAAATTGGGAGATTGTGGAGTAGAAGATTTGGGATGATGGAAACAGGAGAGAAGCAAGGAGAAGGACGGCATGGCCAATGGTGTCATTGTGGGAAGTTGGCACGGATGCAGACTTCTTGGACCAGTTCAAACCCAGGGCGAAGATTTCTAGTCTGCCCAAAGTCAAAGGTAAGCATGTATGTTTAAGATAAAATTTTCAGTCATTGTTTTGGGCATCACAAATTGATAGAGTTGTTAGTGATGAAATTGTCAGTGATTGATGAAATTTTCAGTCATTTTACCACCCAAATTTTCAGTCATTGTTCTTGGTTGATACAGGGAAGGGGAGAAAAAGGATGTAGGTTTTTTCAGTGGTTTGATGCAGAAATGTGTGAGCGTTCAAAATCGTTGATACCTGGTTTGCTGAGGAAGGCATTTTGGCAGTAGTTAAGCACTTTGGCAGTAGTTTAATGGGCAAATTTAATTTGAGAACAAATGCTAATCTAATGTAAGACACTTTGGCAGTGTAATGTAATGTCATTTGGTGTAACGTAATGTAATGCTAGTTAAGTTTGTTCATTGTAATTTGTTTAGGGGTTACAAATGGTGACATGAATGGTAAGTTGTTTAGAGGTTACAAATGGTGACATGAATGTAATGCTAGTTAGTGAAGTAATGTAATGCTAGTTAAGTTTGATCTATGATATGAATGGTAAATTGAATGGTAATTTCTTGATGAATCTAGAAGAAGATAACCAAAATTCAGTTTTCCCTAAAAAAGCAGGACCTGCCTTCTTTGCCAAAGTTTATGGTGGATATGTAGCCTTTGGTAACATGCCAAAGTTTACTGGAATCTGGAAAGCAAGGGGCAAAGCCCAAAACTAGCAAAAACACCTGTCATTATAAGCACAAACCAAAACAGAACAGGTTCCAAGCACAAACCAAAACAGAACAGGTTCCAAAACAGAACACAAACCAAAACAGGTTCCAACCATAACAGCCTTATGAATATACGCACAAACCAAAACAGGTTCCAAAACAGATTCCAACCATAACAACCTTAGGAAATATGCACAAACCAAAATAGGTTCCAAAATAGGTTCCAACCATAACATACATCAAATATTCAAGTTCCAAAACAGGTCCAACCATAATAGGTTCCAACCATAACATACATCAAATATTCAAACCATAACATACATCAAATATTCAAACCATAACATACATCAAATATTTAGGTTCCAAAACAGGTCCAACCATAATAGGTTCCAAACATAACAGACATCAAATATACAGGTTCCAACCAAAACAAGTTCCAACCATAATAGACATCAATAATCCCACAAACCAACAACCATGTATGGACCATTAAAGTCTTCCACAACATTCAAGGATGAAAAAAAGGATCTTTGACAAAATGGCTCCTCTGTTGATCTTTCATCCTCCTCCTATGTTGTTGTACTCAAGATAATTTGGCAGGTTCAGGTGCTTGAGATGGCTGGGATTGAAAAGCATCAGCTGCTTCAGATGGCTGAGATTGAAAAGCATAAGCTGCTTCAGATGGCTGAGATTGAAAAGCATCAGCTGCTTCAGATGGTTGGGATAGAGAAGCCGCAGCTACTTGAGATGTCTGGGATTGAGAAGGCCCTTGGGAAGTGCTTGAGTGTTTCCTTTGCCCTAATTGCATACTCTATTGTCCACTACTTTGGTCTCCACCATCTCTCCTTCTTACCTAAAACAAATAATAATTAGAAGTTTCCATGATATAAAATTGTGATGAGTGAAAACATAGTTGAAACCATGGCACTTACTGCAAGTTTGTCCTTGGCAATGTTCCTCTTCCTAGTAGGCTTTATGTTGGGATTTCTAGGTTCCTAATAACCAAAGTCATCAAGTCAGTAACCAAATCAAATACATTTAAATGTAAAGCAATAATTCTAAAAGCCATATACCTTACAACTATTTTGATTATGCCCTTCTCCACCGCAATTGCCACACTTTAAAGGGATGCCATACCTAGGAAGCTTATATGGATTAGCAGGTTGTTTAGGTTCTTCAACAGCTTGTTTTCTTGTATTCTTAGGCCTACCAGGCTGCTTGTGGTATTTCGGAGGGAGTAATGGAGGTAAATTAACCTTCATCCACTGATCTTGGCTAGTCATAGGCATAATCATTGGTTGATAGGCTCTCAAATAAGCCTCTTTCTTGTACACTGCATCACAAAAGTCCTCTGGATTCCCATGAAACCAACTTATTGCAGCACATGCATGCAAACATGGTATTCCATTCAAATCCCAAGCATGGCATGAACAAGAGTGGGCATTCAAATCAACAGCAGAGGTGCGGCCACTATGGTGCATTACTTCAAACTGATTCTGTCCAGCAGCCTTAGGAATGCACCACTGAGCTTTTGCTTTGTTTTTCTCTAATATCTTTCTAATTCTTGGCCCAACTTGTCCATGCCATTTCTCACAGAGAACCCTTCTTCCCGCCATCAACAACATTATATACAACCGAATTCTTTCTAGCATAGTCAGAATAGGCTTGTCTCGGGCATCCATTATGCTACGGTTGAATGCCTCACATAGATTGTTCATAAGCATGTCATACTTGGAATCACTCTTGAAATATGCCCTACTCCAATGCCTAGGATCTTTCTCCATGAGCCAATCATGTGCAGGTTTAGACAACTGCAACATCTTTGTCATCTCTGCATGAAACCATGGCACTGTTGTGTCTCTAGCAATTGCTTCCATTTGATGTTTCAAGGCAAGACCTCTATGTTCCAAATAGAAGTTCCCATATAGATGTTTCAAACAATGTCTATGCTTTGTATGAGGGAATAGAGCATCCACAGCATCTATTAACCCTTTTTGTTTGTTAGTCATAAATATATAACCATGGTTATTCGTAATATTGAGATCACCACTCAATAATTCTAAAAGCCACAGCCATGTTGAATTGCTCTCAATCTCTACATATGCATAGGCAAGTGGAAACATTCCGTTGTTTGCATCAACTCACATTGCAGAAAGCACTTGCCCAGGGTGAGGCCCTTTGACATGACACCCATCCAAGCAAACCACAGGCCTACAACCATCTAAACCTTCTTGCAGGCTACAAGATAGATGTAAATTCTTTGAAACCGTGGCCTATCACCTTCCATTTCAGATTTAATGATAACTGTACTTCCCACATTCCTGGTTCTTAACTCATGACAATATTCCCACAATACTTCATATTGTTTACTGTAAGACCTCTTTACAATGTCAACTACTATGGCTCTTGCTCTGTACACAGTTGCTCTAGTGTAACCATAGTCTTGGTGAACTTGCTCTACAAAAGAAGAAGCAGTCCAATTTGGATTGAGCCTTAACTGCCCAGAATATCTTTCAGCCAACCAGCTAGCAGTAGCATGTATATTTTTAGTCCCCTTGCCACAAACATGTGTAGGATTAAAGGTTTTCACTTGCATGTAAGTGCTACCACTAACACTTGAAGCATGGATAACAAAATGACAGCCCTCTTCACATACTACTCTTATTTTGTTACGGTCATTATTCATAAAAATCAACTCCCTTCCACAATTAATGGAGTATATCCTCATAGCTTTTCTAAACAACTCGGCAGTTGCAAATCTTAAACCTATTTTGAAACTTGGGCTTCCCATATCAATTTCAGGTCTGAAATCTTCACCTTTTGGCATCCTATTCTTCTTCCTTCTTACTTCACCCACTGCATCATCTTCACTTTGTGAACTATTTGGGCAGGTAAGTGTAGGTGACTCTTCTCCATTGTCTGACTCATCATTTTGCTCTGCATTAGGATCATTGTCAAAAATACTATGATCCACATAACCTTCAAACCACTTATCATCATTCTTCAATAATTCAATCTCTTCATCACTCTGTGCATAGTCACTGTTGGAATAAAAAAAAAATCAAAAAAAAAAATTGAAACGTGGGTTGGATAAGCCCCATGATTTTGATATTTGTTATTAGCCACATCTAACAAGCAGAAAGTTGAGGGTAGAGAAGTGGAGGTCTAAACCAATGAAAACTCTTAAGAGAGGTTAGTGGCTCCTATTTTGGGGTGTTTGATTATTCAGTTTTCATACACTAAGAAAGCCCTTGGTTTATAAAAGGGACAGCAGTAAAGAAAAAAAAAAGGAGAAAAGAAACGACAGAAGAAGAAAACTGCTGCAGGAGAAAAATTGCAAGAGCATAAGCACAAGAATATTTTTCACAGTATTCCAGATAAATATGGGACTGCAAAGTCTGATTTTACTTGGAAACAAACTCTACAAAGAGTTGGATAGCTATCAGGTTGTTTCAATTGCTTGCTGGACCAAAGCTCCTCTGGGCTCCTTGTTCGTGGGCTAACTATCAACAAATATCAAAAGCCCGAAATAGAAAAATGGGCTGTCAAAAAAATAATTGCCCATTAACTCTCAAAAGCCCATAGTATTTAATGGGTAATCCAAATAATTACCTATTAAATTCATATAGGCCCAGATTTCCTATCATATGGTTAATGGATTAATTCAACAATCCTCATTGCCATATTTGGGCCCAAGTCCAAATAATGTTAATTTTAGAAAATTAGTGGGTTAATTAAAATTGTTCATTATCTTTCTTAGACATTAACAAAAAGGAAAAAATGGTACAAAACCATCCAATTGTTCCCATGGGTCATCTACCCATGAAAATTCCAATGAGATTAAATTCAAATATCTCAAACACAAATTCTCAATTATTGGGCCACACTTACCCATTAATTTTCAATTTTTCCCATAGGTCATCTACCTATAAAAATCCTCAAATTGTCTCAAAGACACAAACTCTAAATTATTGGGCCACACTTACCCATTAATTTCTAAAATTTGGAACTACGCTGGTTTGATCCCGTAAAGGGTACGTAGGCAGTCTAGCATCCCAATAGACGCAACCGCAACCAAATCCCCACAAATCAAATATCTACCTTTACACAAATCAAGTCCGAACTACGTTGGTTTGATCTCTTTGAAAGGGTACGTAGGCAATCTAGAGATTCAATCTAGATGCAACCATCCCAAACACAACTCCATATCGAATCCCTGGCTTATTCAACTAAATTCACTCAAACACCCCTCAATCGAATTCATTCAAATTCCCCTTTTTGCAATGAGTCATCTATTCATTGCGAATCTTTGAACTACGAGTGGCTTGATTCCTGCAAAGGATACGTAGGCACCCTGAGGTTGAACTTGGGAGCAGCCGCAAAACCAAACACATACATTCTGTTTCTTTATGATGGAATCAAAGGGTTTTCCCTTGTAGCGAGGGATTGTAATTAAGAGACTTGCGTCTCGAATGGGTCGAACCTAAAATAATAAACCCCATTAATTGATTAGTGGTGGTGAAATTATGTTT